>APFE030681656.1:12197-24782 GCA_000404065.3 Pinus taeda
CAATCCCATGAATCAAGTGGATGGTCTTATCTACTCCTCCTACCTCTATATAAGCTTGTCCTTTTGCCTTTGACAAGCTAGTTAGTAATTCTACTCTTCAAGCTCCAAATTCTAAGTCCCAAAGTCTGAGAATTGCTAAGCTCATGCTACAAGAGGCCTTGTTCACCCCCATAAGGCTATATATTTAAGGAGGAGATCTTTGTCCAAGTAATCAAGGAGAGAGAGGCTTGTTCCCCATTCCCAACAAGCTTTGCAGGGCATGTGTTGCTGATCACCCAGCCAAAGGAGGATTTGACGTCAGAACTTGGTTGTATTCTTCTTTGTTTATCAATAATAATAGACGATTATCATTATGGTTCCACTCTTATTGTCTTTATAATGATGTTTGAGTTATATCCTTTCTGACTGATATATAGTTGCATCTCTTGGATTTTATGCTTGTATTTGTGTTGTTATTTGCATGTGCAGGTGTCCGTTCACGAGTATCGTGGGGATTGTGACCAGCTGGAGCGAAAGAACGGGAGCGACGACTCTTCTACAAATACTAGCATTGGATTCGAGGTAGGCCCTCATCATAGGTCTTCAATTTGCAATTAGGAACTTGCATGTTAGCATTGTTTGATTGTTGCTAGACCCCATTTAGGCTAGTGGGATCGCCTCTGTCCGTAGAGGGGATTTACCTCCACAACACTAGAAGCAAAACTTGTTGTAAAACCAGATGCAAACCTTGGTGCAAAATATGATGCAAAATTTGGTGTAAAAAAATATGCAAAATTTGGCACCAAAAAAGACACTTTAAAAATTGTACAATAGAGCCAGATTTAGTGCTAGGATGCTCATCCCAATTGAGAAAAAAATGCACTAAAATCTGGTGCTAAATCTGGCGCAAATTTCCTGTTTTGTTGTAGTGTAAACTTTCCTTGTATTTTTGTGTCATATTAAACATTTCCTCTAATTTCACTTACTTTGCAGTAGTCCTCGCACTTGTTTATCAATTTCAATCTCATTTCTTCCCATGTTCTAATAGAGTTCCCCCAAGTCCCATGAACCAACAGAGAGTTGCTTCTTTTAAGGCGACTGGAAATAACTTAAGTTTCTTGGCATATGTGGAGTAATAACAAATCTGACATAAGATATTGAATTAAAAAAGAAAATTATATGGGTATTCACTTTCTAATTCTTGAAAATTTAGGAGATCCAAAGGTGGAATATTTTTCATTTAAACTAATCCATCAGGGTCTTTGATGGGGAATTCAAAGGTAATTTATCCTTTTGATGTTGGGATTTCTACTTCCTTTTCTGTATTAGGATGAAAATTTTCCCAAAATATGAGTTGTTAGATATAGTCGAAGGTTCTAGTCTACTTACAAGATTCTTGTCCTCAAAACTAGGGAATTATAGGGTTGGAGTGTCAATTACTTCATCAGTTACTAACTTAATTCTATGAGGCAGACTTACAATGTTTGATGCTACTTGTTCTCTTGTTTTCTTAAGTGGAATATGTGGAGAATGTTTATCCCCAATTTCTAATCATCCTTTCCTTCGTCAAATTCTTAGACCTTGTCTACCTCCAACCTCTACTTGTTCTTTCTTCAGTTGGGTTTCTGGTCCCTGTCTACCTACCCATGTTTTAGGATGGTGATTCCTACTACAGAGCTTAAGTCTAGTTCTGTTTTACGTATCTAGCTCATGTTCCAATGTAGGATTCTAAGGACAAGGATAGTCAAAGGGTAGTCAATGATCTCTGATAATTACATTGACCTAGTATCTTATTCTAAAATAAGGTCCTAGTTCTTTGGGAACCTCCCTAGTAACAATGCCAAAAATGAAAAAGTTTTTGTATGATTTTCCTAAGTTTAGGAAATCTAATAAAAGTAGAACCATTTAAATTTTCAACCTACAGTTCACGAAGAATTTGTGAGGCTCCCAATGCAAGTAACACGTAAATATGACATATTAGGGAATCCTTTAAATGACTCTAAAATAATGGAAACAACTAAACTCCGTTTTTATTTAATCAAAAGAAATAAACTTATTCTAACAAGGTCAATGCTGTCCTGGATTGTACAATTGGCTAATAACATTTCTCATACTAGATCCCATGGAACACTTGTTGATGGATTGGTACATCACTCTATAGACTTTTTATGAAAAGAGGACAATATGAATCAAGGAAAGCAACTTCATTTCAAACTAAAATCATTTTGTGGCATAAGAGCCATTGCAACCCCTTCCATAACTCATTCTATAGCAGGGTGTTGAAATGAAAGCACAAAACAATATGATACAATATGCAACAATAAAATATAGAATATGGTGAACACACTAAAACAAATTAACACGATTGGAATAAGCTAACTAAAAATAACCCTTATAACAAAAGAAACTAATTCGACATAGTTCCTAACTTATAGTAGGCCGAACTCTAGGTGTGGCTTATGCCCAAGCTCATGGAGTCACTAGTACTAGATGATAGAGTATATATAAAACCACACATCAATTTTGAGTGATTATATTAATTATGTAATGTATGTCTTTTGCAATCCTTATCTCATCATTGAAAACCATAGAGCGGAACCCTCATGCTAGGACAATATATTCATATATATAATTTGAAGGGGACCTGTTTGTTCCAAACATGGAACAATAAGTTCCATAATCTTTGAAAGTGATTATGTCTAAATCTAAAACTAAATTAGAGTTATATCCATGATTGGTGAAAAATCATTAGCTTGTGGATTCCTAGCTACAAAGGTGGCCTTGAAGCCAACAAATTTGTTGTGTATTCTTTATTGACAAGTTATGGCTTACACAAAAAATTGTTTCATATGATCTTTGTGTTTATGCTATAAGGGAATTGTTCCCTTATATTGTGTGTAAGACAAGAGTCAAAACATGTCACTGCAACCTCTAAAATGATTGACAGAGATGCCCACACTCTTGTTTGAATATTTCTTTATCATGAAGATGCATGACACTGAACAAGAGGCCAAGACACCCTAAACTTGTCCACAATATGGTTCACATGATACAAAGAATCTTGGTAATAATAACGATCTTTGTGGTTGAGGTCAATGAATGTGATCTCACTCATAACCTTACAACGATCCTTGGACTAGGATATATTCCAACAATTACAATTTAAGCAAGTGTCTTAAAAAATTTTGTAATCATCTTGGCCAAGTATTGAAATTTGGGATTCATGCTTTACGTCACCTTTGTTGAGATTCAAGGTTTATATGCCACCTGTTGAGATTCAAGGTTTGCATGCCACATGTTGGAATTGTATACATATCTTTGAAACTCAAGATTCATGCCTTATATTGCCTTCCTTCAAATTGGATACCACAGTTTATTTTGGTTTTCCTTTGAAATTTGGTTTTTCGCCTCTTACCCATACATTGTTAAAATTTTGAGCTTTCATCCCTGATCCATAATTGCTATTAAGACTTGGGGTTTACCCCTTTTACGGAGTAATGTGTGGTCCTAGAATCAAAGGCTTTCTTAAAAAAGTATTGGAAATAAACCATTAAATAAACCATAGGCACATACATACATACAATGGTATAAGATATACAACAAAAAAATAAGGAGTTAAATTCAATTGATGAGCTAATTTTCCATGTTTTTTTCCAAAAAAACATGTCCCTGATGATGGGTGAAGGGTTGACCCGAAACATCGGACTTTTCAAAGATTATTAACACATGTTTCACATACACTTATTATTCATTATGAATAACAATTGTGGAAATTTGCATTCCAAAAAAATATTTGCTAATTTCTATTTTTTCTAAAAATGATTCACCCAAATTTTATAGAATAAATTTATTTTACCTTACAATTCCCCAAAAAGTTATAGAGACTATATAAAATCATAAGAAATTTGAATATTTTTACAAGAAAGTTGCCAGACATTTTATAATTTACATATTAGGAACAAGTAAGGTTCACCTAAGTCTCTATGATTTGAAGTAAATTTCCATCCTTAAAATTGTCCCTGCTAATATACTTCCAAAACATACTTTAATACCTATTACAAAAGGAAACAAGAGAAAGATATGGTAGCCACATATTTAATTAAAATTTGATAATGGGTAAACAAAGGAAAAAATAGTTATGGATTATGGAAAATAAAGGTTTTTTTATCCATACAGTATAAACAAAATCAGGGCTCATCACTAGCCTTACCCCTTTGAGTTAATGAAGAAGAATAGGAAGATTTAGAAGCTAAAGTATAAGATCGAGGAATTCAAAGTCTTAGATAAATATGTGAAAAATGAAAAATTTATTTTGAAAGTTAAAAGTGCCCAGTTACAAGAAGAAGTTGAGAAACTAAAATTGAAAAATAAGAAGCTACCTAAGGTAGATTAGAAATGGTGCAAAAAAAATCATTACTTGGCACTAGATAATAGAACTTTGGAAAAGAAGATTCGAGCAACAAAGAAAAGAAATGGGGCCAATGTGAATATCTTCATTAGCACCCATTGATACAATGAAGTACAACCAATTTTGCTCAATTTTGAATAATATCATATGAATGCAATAGATATATGTTTCATTTGGGTGATGACACACAATGACTCATGTATGGGGGAGATGTCAAGGCTCAAAATTGTCGTCATTCTTACCGCTAGTCAATACCTTTTTTATCCTATAAATACCCCTTTTTCCATTAGTTGATTATTCCTATTCCATTTTCTTGATAAAAAATCCACTCAAAGGACTACAAGGTGAATTGTTGCTTAATTACTGGTTTTTCCATTATTTCTAATGAATTAAAGGTATTAATAGTTCATTTCCCACTAATGATAGTTTTCTAGCTAGGTCTTGTAACCTACCTAAAGATTTGGTAACCCACTTCCATGGTTGGTATGGTTGTGCACTTCTAGAAGAAAAACCATGACATTATTTTCTTCCTAGACTTATTTAAAAGCTTCAATGTCCCCCAACTCAACTTTGGTTTGCACAAGGATCATGCTATTCATTGGTCAAAGTTGTGGTCAAGTCCTAGTTTGGGGCGTTCAACAAGAAAATCCAGTTGTGGCAACAACCTCTCCTATTCTCGCACCTCTTTGTTGGATCATTGTCTCCATATGAATCATTTGCAACCTAAACTTGCATGGGAATCCACCAGATTACCTACTCTTGGCTTATTATAACATGCATTGTTGGTTTGATGCACAAGATAGGGGATTAACATAATCCACCTACTTGTTGCATTTTGTAATGTAGACCTAATATACATTATATATATATATATAATAGATAGAAGAATATATGTATATATATGTATGTATGTATGTATGTATGTATGTATTATATATGTATGTATAAATATATATATGTATATACATACATACATACATACAAATACATCATACATATATATAAATAAGATACAATAATAAATATAATAATATATATATATGTATAGATATGATAATATATATAGATAGATAGATATATATATCAATCGCACAACACTATACAGATCATTTGATCCATAACCGAAGAATCTCATGTTTTAGTTTGTTTGTATAATCTCTCGATCGATCTGATTTTGGGGTAACACTGTTGTAAATAATGTATCTCTAAGACAAAATTTTAATGCAAGTATCATGTTAGTGCGTTTGAGAATTGACTGTAGTTTGGACTATGCTTGATCCTATAGGATTTTAGGCAACATGATGCTAGTTGGGAGTGGCCATTCATAACCGAAGAATCTCATGTTTTTGTTTGTTTGTATAATCTCTCGATCGATTTAATTTTGGGGCAACACTGTTGTAAATAATGTATTTCTAAGACAAACTTTTAATTCAAGTATCATGTTAGTGCTTTTGAGAATTGATTGTAGTTTGGACTATGCTTGATCCTATAGGATTTTAGGCAACATGATGCTAGTTGGGAGCGGCCACCAACTTAGCCCATGTTGTTTTGTTTCATTTCTCTATAAAGTAGTTTAGTTGTAACTTGTATTTCTACAGACTATGGTTTAATTCCTTTGAATTTATCATTATATTGTAGTTCAATTTCTTTGGATGCATAGCTTGTTTCATTGCTCTGTTCATTGATTTGTTTATTGCTCACAATTAGTGTTACTTTCAAATGCGAGATCATTCATTAAAGATTCTTTATGTTAACTCCACAATGATCACCATATCTCATAGATTTCCTTTCTCTTACACTTATGTCATTTGTTTCATAGAGGAAATATGGCTGCTGAAGGGCAGAGATATGAATGACAACTCTTCGTGGTTGCATTAACACTTTGCTAAGCCATCACAAAAAAATGCATTTTGTTGTGAAGGCTTTGTGTTGACACCCCAGCTAGCCCATATCTCATATATTTAATTTTTGTCTAAGTGCCTTTTCCTTGATAGTAGATATAGTGGGCTAGGTTTCATTGAAGATAAGGTTTCAGGTTTGTTTTGTAACCGAGACATGAAAAGGATAATGAATGAAAGATTATCTCCTATGCTTTAATAAAACCATCCTTTGATTTCGTCATCCAGTAAATAGGTACTTTGTAGTATTATTTCAATATTGTTTGGTTTCCATAGCATAGTTTCCATTCTGCAACAAATAGATTAGAAATAACATTTATGCCTTGAACTCTGCACATACATTGCTGGTATCTCTAATTTTTTGCCACTAGATTGATAATTCAATGTCCAAAATTTAAGCAATTAAATATATTGATATATAGTACCGAAGTTCTATGGCCCCTATCATATCCTGTAATGAATTGGATAAGTTGCATATAGATTGCATTTCCTAGCTAAATCCAAGATCAATGTAATATTTCATTTATCCTATTTCAAGAAATTATTTAGGCCAAGTTGTCACATTTGGATCATGTTTCCTAACCTTGGTCAAGAGGGTCCCATTTGGTTGCAACTAGAGGTAATATTAAACAAAAGCTTATATTGAGTCTGTCAATGCATTATCCAAGAAGTCTTGATCGAGTAGAAAGATATGCAACATGGAGATGCCACCTAGGAACAATGTTAATTTGGAAGGGGAAGGGCATGTTAGTGTCCCATCCTAACCTTGCTATGGACACTTAGGCATTATTTAATTACAGTGTGAGATATTCTTTGTGAATAAGGCCCACTTGGTAGTTGGTACTCAATAACAATGATACCACTAATGGGTAGGGTTTAGGCAGTCATAAATAACTATTCTACCAGGTGGAAGGCTCTCTCTATTACTACAGTCTTCAGTTTTGTTTTAGGAATGCATGAATTTATCCTTTTCAAGTGAAAACAAGAATGAGTTCATGGTAATGTGCAACAAGGAATGTTCTACTAGCTAGGCCACATCTCTTCAATTTCTCTTCTAACTTCAAAGTATCAGATAATGACGGATGCATATGTCTATTTTGATGTTGATTATGTCGGCTTCCATTGAGGTTTGAAGATATTTTTTGGAATTCTTTTACTGCTAATCTAGAACACACAATAGTACTTGGAGCTAGGTGGTTTGCCACTTGGTTGGCCTCTAATAGGTACACCAATGAGGATATTGGAAGGCATATCCCTTGCCTTTAGTAGCTCTTGAAATTCCCTTCTTAATTCGGTTAATTTAGATTGGTATTCCCCTGGGCTCCAATTGATGTAGTTTACTCGTTTTGTTGTTATGTGCCACTGTTTCTGCTTATTTACATTGTACAATACTCATAGTTAAGCACTATTAGGTCCCTATAATACTAGTGATTCCGCAATTACTATTGTCATTGTGGCCCTTATTGTTATTGTTGTATCCCTATTGTCCCCATATTGTTATTATTGTGCCCCATAGAAACCCACTATTGTTATTGTTGTGCCCTTATATTATTATTGTTACGTCAACTTTAATTATATTGTGATCTCTTAGACTCATATATATATAAAGGAGGTTTTGTCATTTGTATCATCGAAGAATTTTTCATTTGTGTAATGTAAAGGAGGTTTCCCCCTCGAAGAGGTTGGTTTTGAAGGTGTTGATATATTTCCTTCTATTTTGTGAGCTGGTTGCATAACACTTGGTTTCAGAGCTTTAGATTCTAGGGTTTCGCTGCTCCAAACAGGTCATCATGGAAGTTTCGCTATAACTTTTTCCTATGACGTTTCAGAATCTAAAAAAGACCCATTTGAACCAAAATCTGGTTGAACCTCAGGTCTGAATTTCAGATCTTGTATCGCTATATTTTCGGAGAGATGATGCAAGGAAGTTAGGGTTTTTGCAAGCTCCCGAATTATATATCAAAAAGGTGACTTAGGGAAAATCATCATAACTTTCTCTCTAAGCATCATATTGAAATTTCATAAAAAGTTACAGAAAGAGGACAACCTATAGTTTTCAGTATATTAGTTTCAGGTCCTAAGGTCGAAACAATGACACGTGGGACTTCGTACAAGTTCACTCTACTCAAGTAGTCTATAATTAGGCCATCGTGGGATATTTGGCATAACTCTTCCTTTGAGAATCCAATCTTGATCAAACTTGCGGGGTTGGAAAGAGGACTCAGGGGGCTACTGCAAGATGCAATTTTAGACCTTGGAAACCCGAAATTATAGATATAAAATAGATTGAATAACGAGCTCCTACAAAGTGAAAAGAGGTGTGTAGTTTTTTTAAAATTTTGCATAAGTTTGGTCTAAAAAAGTAGTTTGAAGGAATTCAAAGGGCATAGTGAAGCATTATTATCATTAGTTGATGCCCCAAAGAAAGAAAATGGAAACACCTAGTAAGAAACCTGAAAGATCTAGCATGACTCGTGAAGAAGAGGAAGAAATGCAGCATGATATATCAAAATTATGAGACCAAGAGAAACAAAATTCACTCTCACAAAAGGTAATAGAAGCTAAGATGAATAGTTTAAAGAAAGGCGGGGAAGCTAAGACGAATGGTTTAAAGAAAGGCATGTAAGCTAAGATGGATGGTTTAAAGAAAGGCATGGAACCTAAGATGGATGGTATAGAAGAAAAACTTAAAGGCAACATGGAATATTTGAAGACAGGTGTGGAAGCTAAGATGGATAGTATAGAAGAAAAACTTAAAGGCAAAATGGAAGATTTGAAGACAGATTTGACAAGTCTATTACAAGAAATGCTTAGTAATGGCAAAAGGGTAGTAAAAGAAACTCATGAGGAGAACAAACGAAATGTTAATCATGATTTCATAGACTCTAATGGTGGGTTGAAGACCCACCATGTTCCAAACATTGATATGAGGAAGTTTGATGGCAAGGCTCTTGTAATATGAATACTATAGATGGAGCAATATTTCAATCTCCATAATGTGAAAAACACACAAAAGGTACACATTGCAACTTTATATTTGGAACCAAATTAGTTTGTATGGTATCGATGGATTTTCTCTCGTAAACAATTTGTCACTTGGGAAATTTTCACGGAAGAAATGATAGTGCATTATGAGGATACAAAAAACAACACTTTTTTTTAGCCAATTGATAAATCTCAAACAAAAGGGTTCAGTTATGGAGCACATTGAGGACTTCCAAAACTTGAATATAAGGGTAAAATATATTCCAGAGGAGCATAGAATTGATGTGTTCATAGGGACTTTAAAGGATAACATCTAACATGAGGTTTGCCTTTGGGAACCTGATTCATTGGAGAAGGCATTCAGGTTGGCAAGGAAAATGGAAAGAAAAAGTATGGCAACAAGGAAGCCTACCACTCACAACTATAAAGATGGAAGTGTTGTTGCTCCTAGCCTTCGACAACCTACAAGGTTGACACCACAAAAATTGGAAGAAAAAAGAGAAAAAGGACTTTGTTACAGTTGTGATAGAAAATACACTAAAGGTCATAAGTGTTGGCATTATGACATAGGTTTGGCACTATGACACAGATGTTGTCCTTGATGGAAACTCACTCAGATGACAGATCACAGTTCAGGCTCTCAGAATGAAGGAAAAAGAGATATACGCAGGTTCTACTTAACCAAATCGCGTATACACGCGGGATTGCCGATCAAAAGTCGCGTATGCGTATGCACACACTTTCATGCACAGAAAAGCGTGTACATGTCAGAAAAATTATTTTTTAGTCCATGGTATCTAGTCCCTGGTATTTGGACCTATGGTTTTTGGATCATGGTATTCTGTCTGAAGTGTTGAACCGAGGTATTAGGTCCCAAGTATTGGTTCTAAGTGGTTTTAGACCATGGTATTGAGTAAGGCCCAAGACTATAAAAGGGGAAGGAGATCATTAGGCAAAGGCATTCACTCAAGCATTGAATATCTTATGAAGAGCAAGATCTAGAATACTGGTCATTGGGTTATGGTGCATAGCTGGATCTGAACCAAGGAGGAACCTAAGCGCTAGAAGAAGGATAAGTTCTATTGATGGGTCAAGATCTTAAGGCTTGATAGTAGTATCCTTGCGTGATTTTGATCTGTTATATTTGGTGCATGACTTGATCTATAAATCCGATAATCTGGGTATAACTGATGTCTGAATTTTTGAAAAGGGTAATTCTATAGATCTGTATGCAAGATCAACACAGTAAAGGCGCGTATACACGCTGGTTCTTTAATTCAAAACATCGTATATACTGGTTTGCCTTAATACAAAAGTGTATACATGCAGGTTTCTCATATTGAAGTAGCGTATGTGTCATAAAATATGTTTTAGCTACTTCTGTATATTGCTGCAGTATTCTGGGTTCAGGATTGGTGTTTGGTTACTGTTACTGTATTCTAGTTACAACATTCAGAGAAGTGATTGATTGATTCAGTTTTGGTTGGTGCAAAAGAGATTGGTTGATGCAGATACATTTGATGTTTGATTGATGTTATTTATGGATCCAGTTTGAAAATTTATGAAACGTGGTCCCTGGAAGAAAAGAGAAGGTTGTAGCCTTCTGTAGGTCAGTACTTACGTACTAGTACATCAGCTAGTACAAGAGCTAAGCGGGTTGTAGCTCCCTTCCAGGAGAAGCTGGAGAACGAGATAAGGTTGTAGCCTTCTATAGGTATAAGCCTGCGTACTGGTATAAGACTGCACCAGTACAGAAATATTGTAAAAATAAGTGTTTTATTAACAAGAAGATAGAGAAGCATTGCAAGAGGTGGTTTTCACCCACATTGGGTTTCCACCTTATATCTTGTGTTCATATGTGTGATGATCTGTTCTATTTACTGCACCTGTTTACTGTCCTTATGGTTAATAAAGTTTGGATGCACTGATTAAAGATCAAATAGATTAAGTAAATCTTAAGTTTACTGAATATACGCTAGTTGCTGTAGACACAGTTGCATGTATATGCTAGTTTCCATATCTGAAGTAGCGTATATCTAAGTTTGAAATGAAAAATTGTTTGACTTGATAATACTAATTCACCCCCACTCTCAGTATTATTTCCAACAATTGGTATAAGAGCAGGTGCTTCAGAAGAAGCTTGATCGCTTGAAGGAAGATCTATCATCATGAGCAACTACAAAAGGGAGGCATCCATTAGGGCACCAATCTTTGATGGGAGCAACTTCATCTATTGGAAGGTAAGAACCATAACATATCTTCAATCTCTTGGTGCAGAAGTTTGGGATAGAGTGGAAGGAGGATACACATTCCCTTCAACAACTCCTATAGATACAGTTGGTAAAAAGCAGTATGAAACAAATGCAAAGGCTATCAATACTCTATTGGGGAGTCTATCTCAATCAGAATTCGTCAAGGTTATGTAGCTCAAAACCGCCAAAGAAATATGGGACAAGATCATTCTAAGTTATGAAGGAGACGATAAGGTAAAACATACAAAACTACAATCTCTCAGAATTCAATATGAAACTCTTAGAATGCACAATGATGAAAGTGTGGCTAATTATTTCTTACGTATAGATGAGATTGTTAATCGCATGAAAAACTTGGGTGAAGAAATAAAAGAAGTTACTTTAGTTGAAAATGTTTTAAGATCTTTGTCTTCTAAGTTTGAATCAAAAGTTTCTGCCATAGAAGAAAAGCAGAATCTTCAAAGTATTAGCATGTCACAGCTGCACGAAACCCTAATTGCTTTTGAAATGAGAAAAGGGGGTCCATCAGACATCAGAGAAGCCACATTCAAAACTTATAAAGGAGAATACAATGAGTTAGGACATACGTCAGAAGGAGAGGAAGAATCAAACTTTGTCAAGAATCTTCAACGGGGCTCTGGAAGATTCAGAGGTAAGCTACCTTTCAAATGCTTTGCTTGTGGAAGAGTCGGTCACTATGCAACCAAATGTACCCATAAAGATAAAGGTAAGGAACCAGTTAAATGGAACAGAAAACAAAATGTAAGTAGGAAGAGCTATTATACACATGAAGACAACAATGGACTTTCAAATAGTGATGAAGATGAACATGGTAATGATTATAGACTTTTGATGGCTTTTGAAGATGATGATTTCTTGGATGCTATAAATGAAGATAATCTCTATGAAGAAATTTCTAAACTTAAAATTTGTTTAGAAGAAAATATTATGATCATAGATACTCTGACATTCCAACTTGCTGAAAGGGAAAAACATAATGAAAAGTTAGAATGTGAAATTGTGGGACTTAGAAAAGATATTGAGAAAACAAAAGTCTTAATCT
>APFE030681660.1:0-11576 GCA_000404065.3 Pinus taeda
TATATCTTGTAAAGTTGTATTTATAAAATTGGACAATAGGAATTGCTAAAAAGAAAGGAATACATTTTGAAATATTTATCTACAATGTCGAGATGTTCTGAATTTCTCGAAGGATGTTGTTGCATTCTGCCGTGAAATGCAACGTTTCTTCTTTTATGATAATGCATTTCAAGCGTGGAACTTCTTTAAAAGTTTATGTCTTCACCGATAGTGTGAAGATATGATCTGTCCATAGAGCTCTAGAGACAATTTCCTTCATCAGTTCTGGATCTGAAGATAATAAATAGAAGTATTTGGCATTATTTCCAAGAATTGTAGATCCCGTGTCTTTGAAAGCAACAGATGAAGCCAATTCACCAGTGTGATCTTGTATGTCGATTTTCAATAAGTATCTGTAATCACAGTCGCGTACTTCAGCGTTGCATTTTGGACAGAACCACATCCCTGTATTTTGTGGAATAAGATTTTTCATGCATTTTTTCCCACCAACGATCGACGGGCAAGAAATGTAGTAAAAACTATCCATCCCAATTTTTGTTATTGTGCCCTTTAATTCGAAAAATGTTGGTTTCTCTAAGGAATCCATATTGTAAATGTCAGAAATTGTTATTTTTTTTTGTTGGTGGCCGAAAGGAGATCTTGTTGTCATAGATGTAGAAGCTGCAGTCGAACCTTCTTTTTTAAACCACGACTTTAGCGCATGAGCCTCTTCAATGTCAGGATCTACAAGAATAATGGTTCTTGTTGTAGTGCCAATATTTTTTCCATTAAATTCTCCAACGCGTGCAGATTTGATTGCAATGATGGGGTTATTTTCCGTAGCACATAGGGAGGAGATTTCCTGTGACACGACATTAAAATTATCTCCCCAAAAGATTGCATCTATGCTATACCCTGACATGTCGTGAAGCTGTACTGTTTGTTTATTGACTTCAGAGCCATCTTTTCTATGTATGGTACATACACTAGAAATGTCCGTGACAACATCAAGAACATCAACAATGGAGTTGACGTTTGTTGTTCTGATAGCATTAATTAATTTTATATTGAATTGCACTGTTGGATTATGTTTTTTTTCATTGGCAACATGTTCTATGGTAGATGTTGCATTCAACAAAATTTCCCAATCATTGTTCAAGTGGTTGTATTGCTTATTAGCCATTTTCACATTCCCTTTAGAGACAATGTAGACATTTTCATTTTGGATTTTGTCGAAAAAATAATCTGCGACATTGTTGGAACATGTAATATGTATTTCTCCACCTTCTGTATCGAACAGGTCGAAACCAAACACTCTACCGGGTCCATATTGATTCTGAAATTGCCGAAGAGTTGTTTTCCTTTGGACGTATCCTTTTATGCACGAATTTGAGTGGTAAGGGTTTAATGATTTGATGGGAATTTGAACTGGCAGAACAGATGGAGTTGGAGTAGTTGGAAGAGGGCAGTGTCTTTTTGATAAAGGTTGCGGGTCTGATGAGGATGGAGTGTTTTCATCAGATGTGATGGGGATACTCAAAGTTTTTGGATTGCCAATTAAGGGTGCAAATGAAGTAGATATTTCAAAGTCTATTAGCTTTATAGACCTACACAACAATTGAGAGTCATAGGAATAATTGTTAGGAGCGGTTGTGGTATAAATAAAAAATGCAAAAGTTTGAAATAGGAAATTCATAACAAACTTACGTTGATGGACCGATCGCCGAGGTAGCCCAACTTTTAACATTTATAACAGAACCATTTTGTAGCAAGCCTGTTGCTACAAGATCATTGAAATCTTTTGGAAGCATGATGTGTTTCTTATGTGTTCCGTCTGAAATTGCAGTACGATATCACGAAGGTTTTTTTTGCATTGATTGTATTGGTTCAAGTTCAACAATTTGCAGGCATGGTTGGATATGAGTTGATCCAGATAACATTGAGCGAATTGCATTTTCAGTAAGGTTTGTTGTCATTTTCTGGTGCAAAACAAAACACAAAAATGTTGTCTTCTCCGCGTAAGATGTTTAAAATTCATTACATTCCTACAACATTACTTGAAAAAAATATGAATTAAAGGGCAAAGGGAAAGAAGCATGTTCATTTTTTTTTTCTAAATGAGTGGGCATCCAAGTTTGTAAACATAATGAAGAAAGACATTTATCAGAACAACTTCCATTACGATCATTTTCTTTTAAGCATAGTTCCACCAAGCGAAGAGGAAGAAGGAGAGGGAGGAACAAATGAAGTAGAAGGTTTGGGGGTAACTCTAGTACCACCTGGTTGTTGATTTGATGGCCCAAGAATCATGGTGTTTTGAACGGCAGAGGTCGAGAAAATCCATACCGGCGGGTGAATTACAAGCCCTAGAAGGGACAATGTAGCCATATGAGGTACACCAACATCTCCCCTACAGGAGAAGGGAGTAGGATTCCCCCAAGGGGAAATCCTTGACTGGTGGACTCCATTTTCTCAACCTGAAACCAATGAGGGAGAAGTGATGTTATTCCGATTCGAATAAAATCTATGATGCTTTGACACAACTTGCTTCTTCAAATTTTAAGAGTCGAAAAAAAGCTAAAGATGACTCTAGTCGCCTCCGATTTGGGAAACTCTAGTATCATTTGGTTGCTGAGTTGTTTCTTCAAGAGTCACGGTGTTTTGAATGACATAGGTTGAGAAAAGCCATACTGGTAGGCCAATTGCAAGCCCTGGAGGGGACAATGTAGCCATATGAGGTGCAATAACATCTCCCCTAGAGGAAAAGGGAGTAGGATTCCCCATAGGGGAAATCCTTGACTGGTGGGCTCCATTTTCTCACTCTAAGAGCAATGAGGGAACAATGAGGTTATTCCGATTTAAATAAATTTTATGACGCTTTGACACAATTTTCTTTTTCAATTTTTAAGAGTCGAGAAAAAGCTAAAGATGACTCTAGTCGCCTTCGATTTTTTAATGAGCCTGAAGTGACAAGTGCTCAGATGGTCCTTTTCTTTTAAGGAGTCCGAAAAGAACGAAAGTGACTACTCTGGATATCTAGACAGGTGGATTACCAAACCAATCGCAAAACTGTAGAATACTTTTTAAGGTACGGAAGTCAATCTTCCCGAATGCTATGTTCAGTGCATTGCGATCGATAGGGCAGCAGACACGGCTTCCTAAGGATAAAGGATATAGCCTATTTTGGTCTCCCAATATATACTCGATGGTACGTGGGAGCACAAGTCCTTATTGGCACTTGTCATTTCAAAGAGGAGGAATCACCCAACCTACGCTGAAAGTGATAGTTACCAGACTTTATGACGCCGGAATACGTCTCTAGCCTAGACTTCTAAATGGTGTGCGTTAGGTTCCAAAGCGTTGTTATGTTTATTGAAATGTATTTTAGAGTTGATCTTTCTTAAGAAGTTTTCCTTTAAGGTTGATCGCGTGATGTACATATACAATTCCTAAATATGCAATCTAAGATGATGAACAGACGTTTACTTTCTTTTTGCATTGAAAATCCTAGCTAATAAGGAAAGAGAAGTGAAATTGTTTCAACATAGAGTAGAAAACACACGTTAATTCCTAAATCAATTTCCGCATGCATTCTAAATGTAAATTTACATGCTTGTATTTGTTTTCCACTTTCTTAGTATGTGGATGAAAAAAAAATGCCAAGTGCAATATAATATCAATACAAGGATATGTCTATTCCAGAATTCCGACAGACATAAGCAAAGCTATTGAAGTTTGTATCTAAGGTTTTCTAGAGTCTGTTCACTAGAAACAAGACAGCCATGATGGCACCACTCTGCACCAGTCTAACACAAAGGAAAAAAGGTTAAATTATCAAGAAAGCATATTTATAACTAAATCATTTCAATTGGGAAATAATTTTGAATCAAATTTATAAGACCCTGTAGCTGCTCAGTGGTTACTATACAATTGATGGAAGAGGATTCTCTAGCATGGTCCATGGAAGGAATAGAAATGAAGAAAAAACTTGGAAAGGAGATTAAGGTTGTTACCGGAGATGAAGAAATACAACAAATATCCATAAATGTCCTTCAACGCTAAAAGTTGAATCGCCAAATGACAAAACAAAGCAGGCCAAGGCAAATTATTTGTATTTTAACATTGCTGAGTGAGTAACCAACATAAGTTGCACAGTGGTATGCAAATTAATAGCCTAACTGGGGAAATCCCTAATATAATCCACACAAGCTAATCCTCAATATTTTATCATAAATATTTAAATTTAAGAGAATTATCACTTTATATTATATAAATTCAAACATTTTCCTTTGTACATTATATTATTTTAATTAAAAAAATATATCATACATCCTTGTACCATTAATAAATATAGTGCAGAACTTAAATAACATATTAAATATTTAATTTTAAAATAATTTGAAAAATTAAATGTAACTAAACAACATCAATAAAGAAATCATTCAAAAACAAATTAAATTAAATACCATTAATAAGAATTCAAATACAACAAAATTTAGTTAAAATAATTTCAGTATAAGTATATCGTGTTCTTTTGTATAAAGCTTAGAAGATGATGCAATAATGCGGAAGAAACTTTTATGGGTTTTTGTATTTTACTGTGGTGACCAGTCCAACTAACAAATACATTTGAATAATATTTCATGATGTATCACGATTTTCAATCACCCTTTTTAAACAACTATGTCAACCCTGTTAATGAAATGACAGAAATTTTATGGATTGCTCACCTATTTCATTGCAGTTATCCCTGTACAATCGACTTTGGCCTAATGTTTTAAAGCAACCTCAAGAATGGTTGACATGATCAGAGAAAAATTGACAAGAAATACTCAAAAAAGCACATTAAAATCAACAATTTAGATGATTTTTTCATACAATTTCAATGTACTCCAGCACTATTTCATATAGATTCATCTTATTTCTAATCTTTTAAATAATTAGAGGTTTTCAGGTTTTCATTTTTTAGTTTTATTCAAAGTGTAGGTTGGTTTAACATTTCTCTATCCTATAAATTTGACAGGAAGATGACCCTATGCTAATCTAAAAAACATTGTTTCAGAAATTTGTGTCTGCTTCTAACTCACATATCTGAAACTACGTTTCATGGAGCAAGCTTTTATTGTGGGGAAGGATTTTGGAGCAATGGTTGCATATTATATTGATCTCTACTATCCAGATCGAGTGAAAGGAGTTGTAAGGTTAGGCATACCTTATAGTAAACCTGGTGGACTGTCCAAAAATATGGACTCAGCTCCTAAAGGCCTCTATATTAAACATTGGTAGGTGCTTTTTCTTCCCCTATCTGTGCCAAAAATATACATTAAACAAGGACATTCTATCGGAATACTGTTTATTCTTTGAATATTGAGAGCAACCCTCGATCTATAAAATATTCAATATTCTGATTGTTTTCTTTTAAATTCATTATTGTAGGTGCCCGGAAGAGGCTTAGCAGATCTTGGGCGCTTTGATGTAAAAACAGTGATAAGGAATATATATATCTTTTTCTCTAGTAGTGAACCACCCATTCAATAATTCGGCTTCTTGTTTATATGAATCTAAATAAATAAATGACAGTTTCAAGGCTATATGTCTGTATATGGATTAGATGATCTGCCGGGGTGGCCAACTTTGTGACTCCTCGTTAGAATAAAATTCAGGGCTGTTCTCTATATAATCAGATTACAAAATTCCTGAAGAGATTTAAGTAAAAAATACAAAAGAATTACGTGTGAGAATCCTTATGCATGAATAATTTTCTGATTGTGTTGATTTTGTTTCAGTATATCGTGTTCTTTTGTATAAAGCTTAGAAGATGATGCAATAATGCGGAAGAAACTTTTATCGGTTTTTTAAATTTTACTGTGGTGACCAGTCCAACTAACAAATACATTTAATAATATTTCATGATGTATCACGATTTTCAATCACCCTTTTTAAACAACTATGTCAACCCTGTTAATGAAATGCCAGAAATTTTATGGATGGCTCGTCACCTATTTCAGCGCAGTTATCTCTGTACAATCGCCTTTGGCCTAATGTTTTAAAGCAACCTCAAGAATGGTTGACATGATCAGAGAAAATTTGACAAGAAATACTCAAAAAAACACATTAAAATCAACAATTTAGATGATTTTTTCATACAATTTCATATAAGTAAATAATTGCTCAACATATTTTGTTCACTAAGTTTTATAGCAAACCAAGTGACTTAATCCTATAAGTGAATAACTCAACATATGTTTTTGTTTGCTGATTTCTATCTTGTTTTCATGTTTATGGTTATCCTAAAGCATTTATATTCTACAAACTTTAAAAAGATACAAAATCAAAAAATAAAACTACAAACTCTTTTTTAGTTACCCGTCAAAAGACCAACTGTGAGTCCTTAAATAGAGGGTAACAGTCTTGTACCCTAATTAATAGATCTAAAGTTTTTTTTGGCTCTGGGCTAGGCCTGCAATATCGACAAATTAAATTTAATATGTATACATTATATTTTTGAAAGTATAAGAAAGGAAACAAAATGTAAATGTTTGCACCTTTATTTATGAAACTGGGTGAAATTGCTTACTGTCTAAGAGATATTAATGTAATGATGCAATAAGGTTTTTTCAAGTTAACTGTGGGGTAGTGTTGTAAGTCGATGGAAAATAACAAGTAAAATTGTCAACAAAAATATAACATAGAAGAGTTAAGCGAAATAGAAAAGGAATCCATTCAAATCATTCACATAGGTCGAGCAGATCATCAAGAAATAATATTCATATTTTTCTTTCCATGACATTTTGTTCTTAAAACAATAGAGTTAAAATTTAGATACATAATACTTCCTTCTATTTTAAGGGAAAAGAATAACCATAAGGGAAATCAGAAAAGCAAATGCATAATACTCCAGGTTCCCTTTATGATTCAACGCAAATTATAAATAAATTGTGCATGCAGTTATCTATAGGAACGATAGCCTTTCATATAATTTACCAAGCTACGTTCTATAAAATATTGACACAAGTATCGTTTAAACAAAGAAGTTTTAAAAGATTTATAAATACAAATTATT
The DNA here is from genome assembly GCA_000404065.3 of Pinus taeda. NCBI lineage: Eukaryota > Viridiplantae > Streptophyta > Pinopsida > Pinales > Pinaceae > Pinus > Pinus taeda. The sequence goes on from APFE030681660.1 coordinate 7,043, forward strand.
CCTTTATAGGTGGCCTCAAGGGCATAGTTAAGCAAGCAGAGTCACGACTGTGAGTAGCCATCAATGCATTACATAAGAACGAAGAAAAATCTTCCAAAAAATTCTTGGTAAGGGTTATTAACCCTAGGTCATAATGCTATATGTCTGTATATGGATTAGATGATCTGCTGGGGTGGCCAACTTTGTGACTCCTCGGTAGAACAAAATTCAGGGCTGTTCTCTATATAATCAGATTACAAAATTCCTGAAGAGATTTAAGTAAAAAATACAAAAGAATTACGTGTGAGAATCCTTATGCATGAATAATTTTCTGATTGTGTTGATTTTGTTTCAGTATATCGTGTTCTTTTGTATAAAGCTTAGAAGATGATGCAATAATGAGGAAGAAACTTTTATAGGTTTTTTGAATAAATAATGAGGAAGAAACTTTTATAGGTTTTTTGAATTTTACTGTGGTGACGAGTCCAACTAACAAATACATTTGAATAATATTTGAATTACATTATATTATTTTAATTAAAAAAATATATCATACATGATTGTACCATTAATAAATATAGTGCACAACTTAAATAACATATTAAATATTTAATTTGAAAATAATTTGAAAAATTAAATGTAACTAAACAACATCAATAAAGAAATCATTCAAAAACAAATTAAATTAAATACCATTAATAAGAATTCAAATACAACAAAATTTATTTAAAATAAATTCAGTATGTTCTTTTGTATAAAGCTTAGAAGATGATGCAATAATGCGGAAGAAACTTTTATAGTTTTTTGAATTTTACTGTGATGACCAGTCCATAATGTAACTAAACAACATCAATAAAAAAATCATTCAAAAACAAATTAAATTAAATACCATTAATAAGAATTCAAATACAACAAAATTTATTTAAAATAAATTCAGTATGTTCTTTTGTATAAAGCTTAGAAGATGATGCAATAATGCCGAAGAAACTTTTATCGTTTTTTGAATTTTACTGTGATGACCAGTCCAACTAACAAATACATTTGAATAATATTTCATGATGTATCACGATTTTCAATCACCCTTTTTAAACAACTATGTCAACCGTGTTAATGAAATGCCAGAAATTTTATGGATGGCTCGTCACCTATTTCAGCGCAGTTATCCCTGTACAATCGACTTTGGCCTAATGTTTTAAAGCAACCTCAAGAATGGTTGACATGATAAGAGAAAAATTGACAAGAAATACTCAAAAAAACACATTAAAATCAACAATTAAATGATTTTTTCATACAATTTCAATGTACTCCAGCACTATTTCATATAGATTCATCTTATTTTTAATCTTTTAAATAATTAGAGGTTTTCTGGTTTTCATCTAGAGTTTTTATAGTTTTTCAGTTTTATTCAAAGTGTAGGTTGGTTTAACATTTCTATATCCTATAAATTTGACAGGAAGATGACCCTATGCTAATCTAGAAAACACTGTTTAGGAAATTTGTGTCTATATCTTCTAACTCACATATCTGAAACTACGTTTCATAGAGCAGCTTTTATTGTGGGGAAGGATTTTGGAGCAATGGTTGCATATTATATTGATCTCTGCTATCGAGATCGAATGAAAGGAGTTTTAAGGGTAGGCATACCTTACAGTAAACCTGCTGGACTGTCCAGAAAAAAGGACTCAGCTCCCAAAGGCCTCTATATTAAACATTGGCAGGTGCTTTTTCTTCCCCTATCCGTGCCAAAAATATACATTAAACAAGGACATTCTATCGGAATACTGTTTATTCTTTGAATATTGAGAGCAACCCTCGATCTATAAAATATTCAATATTCTGATTGTTTTCTTTTAAATTCATTATTGTAGGTGCCGGGAAGAGGCTTAGCAGATCTTGGGCGCTTTGATGTAAAAACAGTGATAAGGAATATATATATCTTTTTCTCTAGTAGTGAAATACCCATTCAATAATTCGGCTTGCTGTTTATATGAATCTAAATAAATAAATGACAGTTTCAAGGCTATATGTCTGTATATGGATTAGATGATCTGTCGGGGTGGCCAACTTTGTGACTCCTCGTTAGAATAAAATTCAGGGCTATTCTCTATATAATCAGATTACAAAATTCCTGAAGAGATTTAAGTAAACAATACAAAATAATTACGTGTGAGAATCCTTATGCATGAATAATTTTCTGATTGTGTTGATTTTGTTTCAGTATATCGTGTTCTTTTGTATAAATCTTAGAAGTTGATGCAATAATGCGGAAGAAACTTTTATCGGTTTTTTGAATTTTACTGTGGTGACCAGTCCAACTAACAAATACATTTGAATAATATTTCATGATGTATCACGATTTTCAATCACCCTTTTTAAACAACTCTGTCAACCCTGTTAATGAAATGCCAGAAATTTTATGGATGGCTCGTCACCTATTTCAGCGCAGTTATCTCTGTACAATCGACTTTGGCCTAATGTTTTAAAGCAACCTCAAGAATGGTTGACATGATCAGAGAAAAATTAACAAGAAATACTCAAAAAAAACCACATTAAAATCAACAATTTAGATGATTTTTTCATACAATTTCATATAAGTAAATAATTGCTCAACATATTTTGTTCACTAAGTTTTATAGCAAACCAAGTGACTTAATCCTATAAGTGAATAACTCAACCTATGTTTATGTTTTCTGATTTCTATCTTGTTTTCATGTTTATGGTTATCCTAAAGCATTTATGTTCTACAAACATTAAAAGGATACAAAATCAAAAAAATAAAACTACAAACTCTTTTTTAGTTACCCGTCAAAAGACCAATTGTGAGTCCTTAAATAGAGGGTAACAGTCTTGTACCCTAATTAATAGATCTAAAGGTTTTTTTGGCCCTGGGCTAGGTCTGCAATATCGACAAATTAAATTTAATATGTATACATAATATTTTTGAAAGTATAAGGAAGGAAACAAAATGTAAATGTTTGCACCGTTATTTATGAAACTGGGTGAAATTGTTACTGTCTAAGAGATATTAATGTAATGATGCAATAAGGTTTTTTCAAGTTAACTGTGGGGTAGTGTTGTAAGTCGATCGAAAATAACAAGTAAAATTGTCAACAAAAATATAACATAGAAGAGTTAAGCGAAATAGAAAAGGAATCCATTCAAATCATTCACATAGGTCGAGCAGATCATCAGGAAATAATATTCATATTTTTCTTTCCATGGCATTTTGTTCTTAAAATAATAGAGTTAAAATTTAGATACATAATACTTCCTTCTATTTTAAGGGAAAAGAATAACCATAAGGGAAATCATAAAAGCAAATGCATAATATTGCAGGTTCCCTTTATGATTCAACGCAGATTATAAATAAATTGTGCATGCAGTTATCTATAGGAACGATAGCCTTTCATATAATTTACCAAGATACGTTCTATAAAATATTGACACCACAAGTATCGTTTAAACAAAGAAGTCTTAAAAGATTTATAAATACAAATTATTCCTTTATAGGTGGCCTCAAGGACTTAGTTAAGCAAGTAGAGTCACAACTGTGAGCAGCCATCAATGCATTAAACCATATGAACATCTCTTGCTTAATCATAATTATAAAATTAACAGTCATGTATCTGAATAAACAAATATATATCATCAAATTTTAACTCCAATCAGAGTATGTAAACCAATTTTAAATCCCAATTTTACGAAATTAAAGCTGTTCAGAGGTGAAGAGCATTTTCCTTTTTAAGATAGAATCAAGGCACGGAAAAGTTGAAAACAAATGAGCAATGGGGCAAACATAGCCAAAAATATTTAAATTCTTTACCAACAGGTAAATGTAAATGAATTCAATTGTTCAAACCGATGAAGAAACGCCACCGCATATTCGAAACCTCAAATTCAATGATTCCTCACAAAAATACAAAAAATTATTGGGCAAAGGCGGTAAGAGCAGCTAATTAGGCAAGCAAAGTAAGGCAGCCAGGAAATCCCATGTGTGAAGGAGACGGTATAAATAGTGATATAACAGCACAAAGCTGCGCTGGCTACACAAATAGTGATATAACAGCACAAAGCTGTGCTGGCTACACTGCCCTCAGGCAAGGAGAAAGACACTAAACCAAGAAGAAAGACATGTTTCGTCACTGCGAAGACAAGTTTCTGTTCAGTCACTGTGAAGAGTCTCATGGCCAGGAGGCCTGCCCTTTCATAGCCCATTGCCAGATCCTCCCTCTCTGTCTTCCAGCTGGTGGAAAAAATAACATTTTTCTATGAAAAAAAAAAGATTAAACCAAAGGTAGAAAACACCCCAATCTTCTAACACACAGAATCAATGGCACAAGTCACATTTTAGGGATGTCTTTCTCAAAGGGAACGCCTTACGGTGTAAATATTAAAATGGATTTGATGGGTGTACTCTTTATTAATGACACTTAGTTTGGTACTTCTTACAATATTCCATAAATATTTGGATTTGATAAGTGTATTTTTTATTAAATGTTATGACACTTGGTTGCACACAAGATTTTTTTGGTCTTTTATATTTTTAATAAATAAA
>APFE030681666.1:0-11125 GCA_000404065.3 Pinus taeda
GGATTTTTTTCCCACAATTCAGCTTGGAATATGTTTCCCATGATCTTGGTATTATAGTTTTTTACATTAATTTTTAACTAGGGTTGTTATAGAACCCTCCCCCTTTGGGGAAAACCGTCCTCGTTGCTCAAATATGGCACCTACAACCAACAAGACCACTGAAAAACAAAACATACTGCCTATGGAGCTTTATAACGTAGCTCGTTGCAGTATTTACAATGACCACGGATGAAACAAGATAATCATATTGTTTACTAGAGCTTTATAACACAACTCATTATAATATTTACAATAACAACCACATATACTCATGCACAGTTGTTTCAACTAGCAAATAACCATGTTGTCTATGGATCTTTATAAATCGAGCTTGATACAATATTTACAATAATATACATGTATACACATATGCACATTTTCTCAACTAGTAAACAAAAGGATACGATGCTTGCATCCACAACAGGGGAATCCAGAGGCTCACACCTCCACCCTCAAAGTAATACCAAGATTCAAATCCTTTCCAGGAAGTCCAAAATCCATTGCCAAAGTCAAAACTGCATCCAATGTCCAATGTTATAATCCTGCGCCATGTATCCTCTAAGTGAATAGTTACCAGCTCATTATTCTAGGGAACACTCCCAATGTGCATCTGATTCCATTTGGAAATGCTAATGACTAAAAAAAAAATCCATTCCTAACCTCCCTTCTCTACTACATGGTCCCTCAAGAAATCCGGTCACCCCTTTTGTGCAGTCACACACCTTCCAAGTTTCGTTGGCACCCCAATACTGGGCAGTACATCCCTTGGCAAGGCTTCCTACCATCAGAAGATACAAAAACCAAGTCATATCCCTACCTCAAAACCATCATAACATGCTCATGGAAATTAATGGACACCATTGGGTACCATTGTCCCACGATGGTCCTGCTCCTGAAGTGCTTTACCAACATATTGTTGCATGTTCCAATTCCTTTTGTTGTTGTTGCTAATTCTTGTAGTTGGTTTCAACTACCCAACTGGACATTTCCATGTTTTCCTGTACCAAGCACATACCTTCCATTAAATTCAAAATAAATTGAAATAAATTCACATCATAAATCATTGGTAGCTCGTCAACAAGGTACACTTGTAATTATGTTTACTTCCTATCACAACAAGTCAAACTAGTTGTTCGATCAAATCATCAAATAAACATATCACATCCAATTATCTCAAAGCACAACCATCATAGATAAAAATCATGAATCACATACGATCATCATAAAAAAAAATCATAGATCACACGTAACCATCATAAATCATAAACACCGATCACATGCACAATATAACTCAAATGAAATATTGACACTTGTCCTTGAATCAATCCTTTTCTTCTACCTTTATCCTTTCTGTACACACACCGAATTGATTGCCACACTCAAAAATCACCTAGTGTGTTTGCCTATCTTCAATCACGTACACATACACACAATGTTCATCACAACACATACATCCACACACAACGTACAACACCACACAATACATGCATCTGCACCTAGCATGCAACACAACACATACAACTCCACCTGACATGCATCACGAGACATACCCCTGCATCTGGTGTATGGAACAACACAATACATACACCTACACTCGGTGTACAACACAACATAATACATATACCCACATACATTGTAAAACACAATACATATACATACACAGAGTACAACTCAACGAATACACATGTCATGATACCACGACTACACAATGCACATACATAGTACTGCATACCTGCAACACAACATGTACGACATGCACAAAATACCACATGTACACCAATACCATATGTACAAAATGTACATAGTACCACCTATACATAACACGACTTGCATGTGTGTACAACATAACATGTACATGGAACCACTTTCACAACTTGTACACAATGCCACATGCATGACATGTACAAAGAAACACTTGCACATAGCACCACATGTACAACATGTACATAGCACCACATGCACACAGTGCCACATGTAGAATCATGCACACAATACCATATGTACATAACACCACATGTACAACATGCACAAAACATCATATGTACATAGCACTACATATACAACATGTACATAGAACCACATGTATAGAACACCACATTTATAACATGCACACCACACCATAGGCACACAACATTGCATATCCAACATGTGCATAGTACCATATGTACACAACACCACATATTAAACATGTACATAGAACCATCTATACCCAACACTTCATATGAAATATACACACAACGCCATATATACAATAGGCACACAACATCATATGTACACAATAATGCATATACAACATGTACATAACACCATATGTACATAGCACCACACATACAAAACACACACAACACTATATGTACACTGTACCATATATGCAACATGCATGCAAGACTATATGTACATAGTACTGCATATGCAATAGGAACACAACACCATAGGTACAACCACTGAATATAAAATATACACAACAATAGCACTGCACATCTATAGATTGCACTATCTCTACTAGGAAACCTTGCCTTTAGTGTTTTTTCACTATTCACACATAGTCCACCATGCCACAGATCAACTTCTTTCATCCTGTTGATGTATCACAATCCATTACCTACCATAACATAGACATAGTATAATCACATAATATCAATTCATATCCACATGATAATGACCTCATAGATTTGTCAGGGCTACTCTTCCCAGTTGATTCCCCATAAGACCAAGAACCTCTTTCATGCCCTTCCCCTATATAAGTGATCATTCCTCCATAGAATGATCTATGACATAGATACATAGATACATACATATATATAAACATTTGCATAAAACAATCATGAACCCGTCAGAAAATGACATACATACATACATATAAACATTAGCATAAAACAATTATGAACCTTGACAACATGGCATATATACATACATGTATACATATATAGACATCAACATATTCATGATCACAACATAATTACCAGATATCATAAGGTCAAGGTTAAAATAACTTTCTTTACCAGTACACAACATGAACAACATTGAAAACAACCATTCCCAACATAGCCAAGGCATTTTATGCCTCAGATACATTTACTTCACCTTTCCTATTACCTTTCTCATAAATGTCATTCCATTCTCCATTTACCTCAATGGAACCCACCAGTCCAATTAACTCTCATACTCTTACCTTCAACTTCCATTATACATGTACCAAGCTTCATCCAGGTCTTACATTACTTGTTGGACTTCATTGAACTCTCCCCGAGCTCCATCAAATTTCCTCTTTCCCAAACCAATTCCCAAGACCCTCAAAACATAAAGGCAAGAAAAAGAAACAAACAAGAAGAAAAACATGAAAACCAATAGCAATACGAAATCACAAAAAAAGTGGCAATATCATGCATTAGATGCAATCAAAATCACAAATCAAGCGCAACAATCACAAAATACCAAAAGAACAAATCTAGCAACAAACACCATTACTCAATCCCCATGGTTCCCAATGCTTCCAAGGAAAGCTCAACTCAAGCCTTCTTTAAGATTTCATGGCAATATATTTTTCCATGCAAACCCCTTCATCATACTTCCATAAACACATAGATGTCAATGTATAAATAAATGTAACAATATACCATATACCTTACCTTGTTCTTCTAAGCACATTTCCTTATAGTTGAACACATCCGTTTCATCTCTTAAGCAGCTCCAATTCATTTGACAGATCTAGCTATAACTAGACACTAGTTGTTATACCTGTCAAACACATGTCCATGAATATATCAAAAATCCACATAATTTTAGACAAATTAGGGCTAAGAAGACTTCCTCTATGTAAAGAAATCATTCGTTTGGAATTGTGGTTCCAAACATTGTTTGCAAGAAAACTTCCATAAGGTAAGGGTTGGTAACCCTAATAGAGCAAAACAAAAAAAAAACAAGAAGCATTCAAGCAAACATTTGTGAATTATTAAATGTGGACTTGGAAACTTACCCGGAGGTCCTACGTTTGATGATGTTCCCGTAGGTCCAAACCCTCTACTTCCTTCATAATCGAGCAAGCTTGCAAATCAATTCAGAGAAGCATATACATGAAATATAATTCAATGTGCATACATAAAAGATATGTTAGATCATCATATATAAACATGGAAATTTTTATTCATTAGACAATAACATATCAGGAACAAGACATGAGCTTCTTTATTGATAATCATCAATAGGTACAAGAAAGGTACAGCCTGATCCAAGCCAAAGAACTAATGAAGCCTTCCTATGGATCCGTCCAATTTGAGCCATGAAGACAACCTCTCTAACAAATTCAAGGAGATGTTATAAGGATGATGAACATCTCTGCGAAGAAAACAAGGGTTTCCATAGAGATTGGGAGTGCAGGAAGCATGGGAAAATCATACTTGATCTGGATGAAAATTTGTTATAATGTCGGTAGCCCTTCTCTTATGTATTTTAGGCCTACCCAAGGTGTGTATATATACCACTAGAAATTAGTTAATTCAATTTTTCTACAAGCTCCTATAAGTGGGATCTCAGTAAAACCTGTGAACCCTACCTGAAAAATAGCATAATAATTTGTTTTCATATTTAAAAAGGTATATGTGGGTATGCAGTTATAGAACTCGTGTATGTACATGATTTTGAATGGGCAAAGTCACGTATGTAATTTGAAATATTGTTTTTTAATAAAGGATCAAGTCTTAATGGGAAAAGGCTACCCAAGGCCATATAAGAGCATCAAATTTATAGGAGTGCTAAATGATGCTATAAGAGATGCCCCGTAATATATGAGGTTAGAAGGTGTACATGATGGTTGAAATATATTAAGTATAGAGAGAGGAGTCATTCAGAAACTCAAGAGGATATCACTAGATTCTAGCTCATCAATACCTGTGTAAAGGAGTCAGAAAGTAAACTCATGTCTGAGGTGGGCATACCCATGCTCAGAAGTAATAAAGCATATCTGTTGATTAAGTATAAAGCATATCTAGAATGTATACATAAGTGAACAAAAATAGTTGTAGAATACATAATGGATCATTAGATCATAGCCGCAAAAGAACACAATGGAGCTATGTCTCAATATCACATATAGAAGAATATACCATCAATGATGTTGCATAATTGATCCTCATAAAAGTACCAAGTCATAAAGGTGGAATAGTGGTACTGCATAAGCTTGGGTGCCAACATATAAGATGTTGTTGTGAAGAATTGCAACATATAAGTTGGAAGGTGTCACTAGAAAAACACTGAAGGAGTTCTCAAGTGAACCAAGATACTGACACAGCCCGGGGTCTTCACTAACCATAGATGGTACATTTCTACACTATGGGAATAAATGAGTTGAAGTCAACCATGTGAGAAATCATTTGATTATCGGTCATTGATGTATATCATTAACAAATGTGAGACAACTCACCAATAATGATAATGAGTGTCAAGGTACCCCAGTACAATCTAACAAGTGGGAATAAATGTGTTGAAGTAGAACACTTGAAAAAATCTATCAATCAGGAGACATTGATGTATTATTTCTATCGATAGCGAAGGAGTCTACCACTAATGACTACAAACCCTAAGGTACTGAAAAAAAGACTCTAGACCTTATTCCTAGAGCAATGAGTCAGAGTCGATGGGAAAAGATCCACTAGAACGAAGGCATTAAGGAATCCCACATCAACCAGCAAGTGTAACCCATAGACCAATAATCTGGAAGAACTCAGATGAAGAGAGATGAAATAACCGTTCCAAAGTACATTTCCAGCATACACAAGATATGGCTAGCACACAACAGAAATCCTCTACATCAACCAATAATGAAAGTTGACATAGAGGCAAGGAATCCACCAATAGGGTCAGATGGAAACCAAGGTGTTGCATGAATCCCAATATGTGATAATGTAACTTGACGTCAAACACAAGGGAAACCACTTAGTCAAAGACCCATGATATTGATCGATGTTGAGAACAAGGTCACCTATCAATGATGTAAATAGGGCTAGGGTGCGACTCTAGGATTACTCTAAGAGAAATTTTTCGAAGTTGATAAGAGCAAACCCACCAACAAGAAGTCAATGGGGACCTCCTTAACCATCACGAGTGAAGGACCAAATAGTTGATGTGATACTGAAGATAACTTGATAGACTGGGTATGGCCAACAGAAATGAGTTAAGAGACATCACCAAATGGCCAACAATAGGTTTACTTCCCTTGAAAAAAATCACAACTCAATGTGACTTTATGGCAACATGAAATAAATTTGTATAAGTTTGCAATGCAAGAGCCATTGACAGACTCTCCATATGATTGGAAGAGCTAACCAACTAGAGGAGGATTGACTAACGAACAAGGTTATGGCTTCCATAAATCCAGACTAAGTCCCATCCCAATGAAGGAATGACTCATTTTAAGTGTTTTTTTCAAGGGCGACACAACTTACTCTAGTTGCCATCAAATGATGAAGAAATTGTCATGTTCCCACTCTTTTTGGAATATTTGGTTTTTTTTTTGTCTTTTTCATATTTAAAGCCTGAAAAGGAATAAAAGAATCCCTATAATACAGTGGAAAGAACGAGTTTCATCGGAAAATGCACTAGATCCTGGGACTGGAATAATCTTATTCTCAATGCAAGGTGGCAGATGCTGGTCATCAACACTCAGGGGAATGTTCTTTCCACTGAAAAAATAGGTGTCAAGTCGTAAAGGCTAATGAATGCATGGTTTGAACTTGCAAAAGGTCATGGTCAAAAGTGGATTATACATGAGTCCAAATCAAGCTAGTTTAAGGCCAGAAAAGGTAAAAGTAGTCAAAATGCAATGCAGTAGTATAACTTAAAACACAGGAGCCTCTAGGGTATAAATCCAGAAAATAGCGAAGAAGATGAAGAATGAAGCTTCAATGCAAAGTCATGGCGGGACTAAATAGGAATCCTGAGCCTACACAATACTTACAGTATGGGTGAAATATGTCAGCGAGGATCTAACTAGGAAGCCTATGGAAGGAAAGGCTCTACCACAATGTTATGACTTTATAACATGGTGAGTGAAAGTGGTTTACAAATCAAAACATAATGGGGTCAACCCTATGGCTAAATATCGTAGTATGAGGTCAAAATGCATAATGCAATGGAAAAGTGATATGTCATAACCTGTATGTGAGTTTAGAAAATTATACCTGCCATGATAGGTCAGCGATCATGGAGTCAAAGCAGTGGAGAAAAAGTCACGAAGTCTTCAATGCCTTGAAAAACGACCTTTTCCAACACTTCAAAAAAAAATCAAAAGTTCATAAAATTATAGAAATACAAATTCTAAACTTTAGAAAAGTGGATTTTCAAAATTTGGCTATAAAAAGACTTTTCAAACTCACCCAAACTAATTTTTACCATTCAAATGTTGAGAAGAGGGCTCTTGGAGAAAATTTAGGCAAACCACATCAATCAAATCATCCAACGAACTCGGCATATACGGTCTCCAGATAATTCTACCCCTTAAACTCATTCAATTGACTCAAAAGTTCAAGATTTTAAATGGATTTTGAGGAGATATTTTTTTATTTGAAATTCTTCTCAGCCTGTATGCGAGTCAAATACTATGAAGATCACATATATAAATCCCTATACGCTAGTTTTCATAGTAAAATTAGTGTACGTACGCGATTGTTCTTTAGAAAAGTAGCATACACGCAAAGGAAAATGAAAATCCAAAATTGCAATGGATAAAATATTTCAATTTTGTAGGAGCTATATCATTTGGAGAGAAAGAGAGCATAAATATGTTGAAAATGTAGTTTTACAAGATCAAGAATCATTGGGTGCATTAAAAATTTTATCTTTTACTTAAATTCTTCATGATGCCCAACATGAAGACACAAGCTCGACTGCTAGAAATGTTAGTTCATTATTGGGATGTAGAGTAGGGAACTTTCATCATAGATGATATGCCTTTACAGATCGAATTAGAGTACATATAATTCATAAGGTGGCTTTCGTGAAGGGGGGAAGTAGTTGATCTAAAAGGAAGGGCCCGTGGAGGCCTTACCATTGAAGATTACATTTCTGTATATTGTGCAGAAAATATAGGAAAAGTTGGATCGCAAGTTCCTACCAAGGAAATAAAAAAATTTACCTATCAAAATCATCTTCTTTACTATTTCCAGATTAGCAGGTTCATCCCCACTACATCAGGCTTCACGGCCTACTATGTTCTTGGCAGTAGAATGCCCGAGACTGATTGTTTACAACTGGTGCATAACATTCTTGATTAACGTGAAGAAACAACTGTTTAGTTAGACATGGGAAGATGAAGAACTTTGGAAATGGTAGAATCCTTTGCACGTTCTTCATTGAGAGGATTCTGGTGCTACGACCCAGAGTATCTACCACCATCGGAAATCCCAGGGATCCTCGGATGGCTAGATGGGAAAATCTAATGAAGCGACTTGGCGAAGGTGAAGTCACTTGGGCGACCATCAATGACAAGTTCTTCCACTAGTGGGAGCAACAATTCGTGGCCATAGATGACTACCCCTATGCGAGTGCGGACTCTGGATTTAAGAGATCTGTGGTTTGTATCTTTTGAATCAGTTACCGGAGAACCCACAGTATGAACATTTTTATGCCAACTTTTCAAATCCCAACTGGGATCCATCATCAGGACTTTTGAATGATGATAAAGAAGAGCTGCTTAGAAGGGAATAAATAATAATGTGGATAAAAAATTTTAGGATTAGCAGAATGTCTGCTTGAATGATTAATTTTAATTAAATTTTTTTTTAATTAATTATTCATTCAATCATTTTTTATTTTATTGTTGAAAGCTTTTATATATTAATTTTTACAGGTGAGTGAATATAATAACTTCAAATTAGAGGAAATATTAAATTTTGTATTGATAAATTAAAGTTTCTTTGATTTAAATAGCATGCTATATATTATATATATATATATATATATATATTATATTTTATTTATTTATTTGTTATAATTTCAATTAAATATATTCAATTAATTAATATTAATTAATATTAAATTAATTAATATTGGATATTAATATATTAATATAATATCATTAGAAATTAATTTATATAGATATATTAAATTAAACTAATTAATATTAATAAATTATTAGAATTAAATTAATTAATAATATATTAAATTAATTAATATTAATATCATTAAATTAATTAAATCTTAATTTAATATATTAATTATTAATATTAATATATAAAATTAATTAATTAATTTAAATTTAATATTATATAGTTAAATTAATTGATTTATTAATTTGATATATTATATTTATTTGTTTTTGTATTTTATTTATTTTTATAATTATTCATTTATTTAATGATAAAGGTAAAAGATATGCTATACCTGGGATGTGTTGGCGATCCTGATTTCCCTGATCAAGGGAAGCCAGCTCCCGCTAATCTCCAAGCCAATGTCTCTATTCAGATTATGAGGATGTTTGATAATTTCGAGTGCTTCTCTGATCTTTCGTCTCTGATGCTGCTCCTCCATTGCGACAATTGAGGCGCTTTCCAAGCAGATATGGTGTTTTGTTTTTGAGGAGTGCTCTGCCAAGGCTGAAGTACGAGACCTTTCATTCCTAATATCGGCGCCGTGCTCCTTGAGCCTCGTCTGTAGGGAGCGACCTGTTTCACCAATGTAGCTCTTTCCACATGAACAATCTATTTTATAGACTCCTTTAAGTTGATGTTTGTCAATATCATCTTTTACAGACCTCATACCTTGCCTAATCGTTCCAGGTGCTAAGAAATGTGTGATAATGTTTTTCTTCTTTAGGATTTTAGCGATTTTGTCTGTAACTCCATGGATATAAGGTAGAAAGACCTTACCACACTGAGGTTGGTCTTGGGCCTTAGGTTCATGAGATAACAACCTTCTCTCAGCTTTCTCTATGGCTCTTTTAATCTCCTGTTCCTTGTAGCCTATACTCTTAAAGATTGCGACTAAATGATTCTTTTCTTCATTTAGATGCTCAGAGTCAGAAATCCGAAGGGCTTTGATAGCAAGAGTGTTTAGAACACCAAACTTCTGAGCCGGGTGATGGTGGGAATCAGCATGGAGGTAACTTTCTGTGTGGGTTAACTTCCTGAATACCTTATGCCCTAGAGAGTCGTCCTCTTTTCTGATGATGAGAACGTCTAAAAATGGGATGCTCATGTTTTCTTCAATTTCCATAGTGAATTTTATTTCTGGAGAGATAGAATTTAGGTGCATGAAAAACTTGTCAAGTTCTGCTTTGTCATGAGTCCATTTTATATTGGTATCATCGACAAATCACTTCCACCAGCCTGGTTTTAAGGGGTAGGATTCAAGGGCTTTCTTTTCAAAGTATTCCATGTAAAGGTTGGCCACGATTGGCGAAAGGGGTGATCCCATTGCCACACCAGATGTCTGCTCATAAAATATTCCTTGGAAGGTGAACACAGTTGACCTCAAGCAGATTTCAGCCAATTTTGCAGTCCCTGGATCAGTAACATATTTTATAACTTGAATGGCTTCATCAAGAGGAATCTTGGTGAATAAGGAAACTACGTCAAAGCTAACAATAATGTCATCACGCTCTATCTTCTCATTTTTAATAAGATTCACAAAATTGTGGGAGTCTTTGATGAAGGAATCAATATTTCTGACAAGGGGCTTAAGAATTTTAGCAACATACTTAGCAAGCTCATAGGTTGGGGAACCAATTGTTAGGTAAACTTGACTCAGGATAGAGTCAAAAGTTTACGAGGTTAAATAGTGATGGTTTTGGGGCACATGGTATTGTGCACCCATGGTATTCTGCCCATGGTATTATATGTAATGGAGCCTATAAAAGGCTGGAAGGACTTCATTGTAATGCATGGCCTGGAGGTGAGTGGTGAAGGCTCACTTGGCCGGATTGGCCAGGGTTTTGGCCAAGGATAATGAAATTTCATTATGATTGGGTTTTTCCCCGGATTTGGGGTTTTCCCGGATAAACATGTGTATTTATGTGTTTATGGTTATTGCTGGTTAATTTTATATTTATTCCTCTCGGTAATTAATTTATGTTTTTGGGTAAATTTCTTAACAA
>APFE030681677.1:0-21756 GCA_000404065.3 Pinus taeda
AAGGATCTGGGGACTACTATCTCAACCCACAACCTCCAGGGAACCCAAGTTGTTACAAGGATATAAAGGTCCTGTCTAAATCCACAACCTCTAGGGATCCCAAGAACCAATCCCTTTCAAAACATATACACATACACAATGTACAACACAACACATATACGTACACAAAATACAACACAATGAATATAATGACTACACAATACATGACACAATACCACATGTATGATATGTACACAACACCATATGTACAACATGTGCAACATGTACACAACAATCGTATTGTACTTCCAGAGATTACACCGTCTTTACCATGAAACCTTTCCTCTAGTGTCTTTTCCACACCTTACTGTGTGCATCCACAACCCACATCTTGGGTCTGTGGTTCTTTCCACTATCCATGCTTGTCCAACATGCTGAATATCACACTGCTTTCATTCCACTAATGTATCCATCAACATTATTTGTCCATAACATAAACATAGGCATAATTATAAACACATAATACCAAAATAATATTCATATGATACTAACCTCATAGACCTTTTAGGGCTACTTGTCCACTTGATTCCTCATAGAATAGGAACTTTTTTATTCCATTCACCTACATAAAGCAATCATTCCTCCACAAGAATGATCCTTGATGATCTTGTCAAAAATTGGCATTCACACACACACACACACACACACACACACACACACACACACACACACACACACACACACACACACACACACATATAGACATTAACATAATATTGATCACAACATATTTACCATTGTTCATAAGGTCAAGGTTAAGAGAACTTCCTTTATCTATGCAACGCATGCACCACATTAAGAACAACAATTCCCAACTTAGCCAAGGCATATGTTACCTCAAACCCATTTACTTTATCTTTCTTTTTACCTTTCTCATAATTGTCCTACCACTATCCATTTATCCTAATGGAACTAACCAATGCAATTGGATGTCATATTCTTGCCTTCAACTGCTTTTTATTCATGCATTGACCTCTATGTGGGTCTTACATACATGTTGGGTTTCACTAAGCTCTCCTTGAGCTCCATTATCTTTCTCTTTCCCTATCCATGACTGATCCCCTACTATCCTTGCTTTTGCAAATTTGAAAGGCTCTAAAGAATCAATCCATTAACCTCAACTTTCTCTTCCTAAGCTCTAGCAAGCCTTTCCCATGCCTTAATCAACTACTCATTATCTATCTTGCAACTCACAATTTATGCCTTCAAATTTCTCAATGTGTCTACCAAAACAGGATAATATCCCTCTCTTTGTTGCTCAACTGATATCTCCCATCCTACCCATGTCTCTCCAGGCTTGTACGAAGAGTCGTATGAATTGTACTCAACTATTCTATTCTTCATCTCTTGGCTTTCAATTTCCTGCAATATACCATTGTTAGCCAAATAAAAACACAATCAAAATCATAACTCAAGGTATCTTAGGGGAGGCTATTGCATTTGCCCAAGACAATCCAAATTAACACGATACATAATAATATCAAGAACTTAATTGTTATGCAAGCATCACCATGACAATAATCAACATGCATATGACCACAATGCATACAACTACAAATTAACTATCATGCACAAGTAACCGATGCACGTGCATATGACCGCACTAATTAACTAGCATCTATCATGCATGTAACCACAATAGCAATGATCAATTAACCATCATGCGTGTATGCCAAACGTATAGACCTACATGAAAATCTACTTTTACCTCGAGGTCTAATGTTGCAACTTTGCTCTGATACTACTCTGTAACCACCCCATCCCACATTTATTCACGTTTACAAGCCCTCTAGGGTAAACATGAGATGGGAGTTACTTTAACATGACTCGACCTCCAAGTTCTAGTTATGGAAGTGGGGCCTACTAACCATAACTCTTACTGCCACCATCAAGGACACTAAATCACTCAGGAGTCTGACAATCACCCCTGGTGATCAATCCCTAAGCTGGAACTTCTTTTCACAAGATTTACCTCCCAACCACACCCTTGACACACTATGAATGTGGTTGGAAGGCTCCAACTGCAGCCACAAGCCTTCCTGCATGCAATTATGACTAAAATATTCCAGTTTTCTGCATTGGGTGGTGAGATCTATGCCACTTTTTTAGGGTTGGCCTACAAGCCACTGCCTAGAATTTCCCAGAACCTTCTGGAGTCAAGTCTTAGGTGACAACATGTATAAATAACCAATACTCAAGAAATATCTAGACCAATACATGCCTAATACACGATTCACATTTCGTAAAACATATAGTAAACATAGAATCTACAACCATGCATGCATATTTGATCTCCTGAACTTCATCAGAGAATTATCAAGAAGGTCTAATGCCCTCTCAAGCTAGTTGCAAAAACAATTGTTAGCCTATGAATTCCTCAAAAATTCAATCACTTATCAAATCATGAACATGATCCATAACAAGAGTACATCATATAACCAACATATAACCAACATAGAATCCATGGCAAACTAGCCATAAGATCAACATAATAACTGCTATAATTACTCAACAATCACAATAAGAAAATAACTTATATTAACATATGCAAAAGCCAACCAAGTCAAGGACTTCCATGTAACAACTGACCATAGATTGGGCTTAATCAAATCCGTCTTTCAGTCAATCACCCTCATGCCATATTCCAAGCATGAATGTGGGATCATATGGGTTAAACCAAAATAGAACCAACCAGGGCTTCCACAGGCCAAACCAGCTCAACCCTCAACCACAGTGATTTCACCTAACTAGTTTAGAAATCACTAACATCAAAACAAGCTTGGATGCCTCTAACTTCCTTCACCAGCTCCAGAGGAATTTTCTTGTCTCCACTTATCCATTAAGAGTTCCAAGAGAAAGCCCATATCCACCCTTGATCCATGGGGATTTTCCTGAGACCACCTCAACCAAGATCCAAGTCTATTGGCCAAGCAAAGCTTAAACCAAAACAAGGAACCCACAACAACATGACTATCTAGGAAATGGAAAGACAAAGATGAAACCACTATCAATCCAAGCAAATCCCATGCTAATGATAGAAAACAAAAACAAATAACCAATGCATGCACTGTGCATTCAAATCCCAACATGTTAAATCTCACATGCACATTGTTACCAACAATCCACAACTATATTTTGTCCTCACTTTCCATTGTCCAAACTTCCTCTTGTGCACCCTTGCTTTCCTTGCTTTCTTGTACAAGTGCTTGATCCTTCTCCTCTTGGAGTTTGATTTCTGATACTAATCAAAAGCTAAGAAAAATATGTCAACTGTTTTTCAAGTGCCCTTTTATCATTGATGTCTAACCTCTTCCTTTCATTTTTCATTTTTCTTTAATTTTACTTCATTTTCTCTCCAATTTCCCTTGCATGCATATTATTGCCTCTTCACCTTCCTTTTCTCCTATTTCTTTTATTTTCTTAATTAAATGCCATTTATTGCCTCTTTGTCTTTGCAAATTTCTATAGTCATTAATTAACCACAAGTTACCTCCAATGTGATGTTTACCCACCATTCAACTTGGAATAAGTGTCCCATGACCTTGGTCTTATTTAATTTACATGGAAAATCAACCAGTGGTTGTTACAATTATAACAAAGTATAACGTAACATCGATACCCAAATGAACCCCAGGTAAGTCAAGAAAATAAAAATAAAAAAAACTAGCTATGAAGATAGACATACCTATGGTCATAAACAATATCAAAATGAAAATGTACCAGACTAGAGGCGATTGCAAGAACACCCAAAAATGTCTAGCAGGATCTAGGAGTGTCGAAAGACCAATATAAGAACCTAGGGAGTGAAAATCATAAACAAATGGCCATAAACAATCATCATATAATAGTGATACAATAACATTACCCCAAAGATAATCTCTAAAATCCCCTAGACATTGAGGAAACCATTCAAAAACCATCTTCAATGCAGCCTAAACGAACCAATGAAACATTGCATCCAAACAACATTTGAATATTGTTCGCCCCTTTTGTTCATCATAACATTTGCAATCATATGGATATTGTTTGTGCCTTTTGTTTCCCTTAGCATTGTAGCACCTTCTGTTCAATTTTTTACACCTTCCTAGTGGCTCTTTCATTACATAAAAGAAAGTAGCATTTTTTAATTTACATATAAGAGGTTGAGATAACATTGAGGAGGACTACTCTTGCAAATGCATAATCAAAGTTGTGAAATGCGGGGAAGTTTTCCGTCATTATTAAATGTTTTTCATGTGTACATAAAATGATTGCATGACATTACAAATCATGAGGGCATGATATATTATATTTTTGTTTGAATAGTGGGGGGTTGTTTTTCATTATTAAGTATTTTAGAATAGGGTTGTTGCAAATGTAAATGTTATTAAGGCAATGGGAGAGAGCATTTTTTTTAATTGTAAAGCAGCCAAAAAAAAATAGTGGATTTATTAAAGATATCTTGTAAGTGCACAGGAGACATGAAATTTGAAGATATATAGTTCATTTATTGAAAATAGGGGTTCAGTACTACTTCAATATTGTAATAGCCTAGATATAAAACATAATTAAATTCGAAAATACTTACAGAATTTTGAGACCATTGATTAACAACATGGAAAGTTAATAATTACATAATGTACATGATATGTGAGTGAGAAGAATCATATTTGGAAGTTCACAAACTCAACTTACTTATAACTCGGGAACATTGAGTTGTTATGATCCCGCTGACTACAACCATGCACATAATCCATGTGTCATCTTGCAAATTTCTATTTTTTTTTTTGTCTTAAATAATTTTAACTTCAATTTTTCCATAATTTATTTATAGTTATTTTATTCTTTTTAACTTATTTTCTTAATTTTACCTTTTTCCATAAATTTATTCTTAATATTTTCGCTCTTACTTTTTTATTATTATAATAAAATAGATTCATTCATTCATTTATTATGAACTTCACTTTATTATTTATTATTTTATTTATTGATTGATTTTTTTCAAAAAATAAAGGTCTTATATATTCATGAAGAAGAAAAATATACATCTTGGTCTTTCTTTCATCTGCCCAAAAACAAGAGCCTGATTATAATAATTCCTATTTTGTCCCTTGACGAAGCCATTTTTCAGACTTGCTTAAACCTCTTTTGGGATTTTCAGTACTTGAACAAAATAAAATATTTCTTTTTACATCTTTCAACAGAAAACAAGATATAAGAAAAAAAAATATATATATACAAAGGAGAGGTTACAAAAGCATCTCCATGGATTTAATTTCTACTTCGTTGTTGAATTCATATATTACAATTGATCCTTAAGGGAGTTTGAGAGCTTGCTTGGAGAAAACATCGGCCTTTTAATTTAGTTCTATGAATACATAATTATATGAAATTCATTCAAAGGTATTGGCCACCTGTAGGATGTCGTGTAGAAGTTGTTCCAAACCAATGTTTTATTCCAAATCCCTTCTGTTGTCCTTGTTGTGACTTGAATTGTACACTAGATTGTGACGACGCTCAAGGCAGGGGCTGTCACTCTGATCATTGCCCTCTTCGTTTAAGTTGTCTCTTAACTGCAAACTTAGGGGGGTAATCCCTATGGATAAGATGATGAACAACTTGTTGGGAGCCAACAGGTTAAGGAGACACAATTGAATGGCCTAGCAACTTGGATAGAATTGAGAAGCAAGTATGATTATTAAGCACATTTTGATTAGATTTCTTAAGATTTTAAGTTAGATGACTAGTTCCTTAGGAGTTTATTACTTGCTCAATTTAAATTAGGGTCCAAGTTAGCAGATGAAAAATTGTTGCACTATGCAAGTTATATCTTATATGAAATTCAAAACTTAAAGTTATGTGAGATGTAAGCTCTTGGTTATTTTTAATTATACATCTACTCTAAGTGATTCCTTCTCCTCAATTCTTTTGAAGCTAGTCTTGAACTCAAGTCGTAGAGAGAATTCCAAGGGAAGGAGGCTAGGGCCTCATTAATGATACCTCTTGTGGAGTTCTGACCACTCGAGTGCTTCCGTTCCTACAAGGGATTTCGCATAAGAGAAAACAAGGTCACCGCATTAACTGCGGATGAGGGTCTAGACTTCACAAATTGTTTGAAGAAGATGGTACTATCTTCTTACAACCAATCTTATGCTTGGAGGTATATTTTATAGATGTGAAATTCTAACTTAGGATGAAATGGAAAATATGAGTGGTAGCTTCAATGAGACTATTTAGAGAATTAAGTACTCCAAATTGAAAAAAAAATGCACATAATGATATTCAACACAAGATAACAAGAACAAACAAATGAAGCACTTTAGAGCAATTTAGCAATAATCTCAATGATTAGAACAACATCTATTTGCTATTTAGATCATAAATCAATTAGGCATAACATGACAAGATAGAGACAAGCACAATAAGAGATGAGATTGCCAACAATCATACTTAAGTGAAAATATAACTAACTACTCCTACTTCAAATGAATTGCAAGAATGCAATGGAGAGAAACCAAACTAATGAGTTAGAGATGTAATGCAAGAGAACACTAACCAAAATATATTTATGCAAATGATGCACTTTCCAACAATGAGGTGAAAAAATGGAAATGCAAGAGAGGGTTAGCAAATGGGTAATATATTCAAGGATTTTTTTCGCCACTTAGTGATCGTCCCAAAACAAGATGCAAAATGCTAGAAGAGCGATCCAATAACACTTTATAAAATGAACTTAAAACATGAGAGAAAAAGGCTTAAAGTTATGGATATGAGTTCTTATAATTTCTTATGTTCCCAATGACCTTTCCTTACCACTGTAACAAGTATATCAGACCTTAAAGAGCATACCTTAGATCTCAGAAATCATATGCCAAAACCCAGAAAACACTTGGAAAGTCACTAATAGAAGAACATATGAACTTTTTATCCTCTTATGGCCAATGTGAAACATTCTTAGGCTTACAACACATATTTCAATACATTTGGAAAATTTCTATTACAAGGCCTTCAACAACATTCATTCTTTTGTAAATCACCATATTAACTTAATTTAAGATAAAAATAGTTTTACTAATTTTAAACCAATTAGAGGTCATGAATAGGTCAAACATGGGGTTGCTAGGTACGATAATATCAATACACAGTAGGAGTGTGAAAGTAAACTCTTAGAAGTAATTGATTTAAGATAAATCATATTAGTATGTTTAACATCCAAGAAAGATATTATAGTTATGGATAACAGACTATATTCCTCGATGTTTGAATTTTGTGTTTGACGACTCTAACCCCTTTTCCCACAACCCGTAGGGGATTTGTTGATCGAATGATGGTGACGTGAGGATCTTAGTGTAAGTGGAAAGGAGATGTGTCCCTTGCATTGCATTAAAACTAGTCTACTAAAAACTTAGTAAAATGTGTTTGTGCTGAATTTCCTACCCCTTCATCCCTTTATGAAGCACTAACAAGGGGGTGATCATTCATCTTCATAGCATCTAGGCATCCACTATAAAAGTTAGGAATTGTTGATCTAGGCATTTCAAGAAGGTTGGGAACCATTGATTTATCTCCACTAAAAGCCAAGTACATCAAATGAGAGTTCTTAAATGGGTATTCAAGTCATTCCATTGTGATGGATAGTGTCACAAATTGAAGTAAACAAGAATTAGTGGTCTTCTTGTAAGTAATGGAGGCAAGGGTTTTCAAAGATTAGTATAGTTGACGGCAGTCCAGATATGGATCTCTCCTTGTCAACATTGTCAGAACTAATAATAGTATTGATGTAATAGCGCTAACCAATTGTACAAAAAACCATGATTGACCATTACTTTCACTAAGAGGAGAAAATGATAAGAATTTTTAATGGGGAAGAAATAAATGTGAAACATAACTCATGGATTTTAGTTGAAATTTATATGTGCCCCCATGCTCTTTAATTATTAAATACTTAATGTAACTACAAAAAAATTATCATTAAGATATTGATTTTGAAGATTAATCTGTATTAAAAGTCATTCATCTATGACATGTGATTTTACGTGTAGTTTGAATAAGCCTCTTAAAACTCATTATCAATTAATTCTTATTAGTTTTGTAAACAATATATCTTTACTTACATTAACAACTTTATTTCAAAAATAAATTACATTTAGAAACTTGGATCAATACATATAACTGAATGGAATTCAATAAATAACTTCTAAGTCTTGTTGGCTTCTATGAGATTATTTTAATTACAAATAGTTTATTTAAGAATTGAAATTTACAAAATGTTAATCTTGATGGGAAAATCATGTCATATGGTGAAAAAAGTTTAAAGACATCCATTTATAATGAATTTCTTGAATGAGCCTAAATAGTGTACTTAATGCTCATTGTGAACTCATTAATCCATGTTTTATTAGAAAAAACACTTTTATTTACATGGAGTTTTATTCTAGAAATAACAATGTCACATTTATACATTCATATTAAACCACATGATAGTTAAATATAAATCAATCAATGGTTTCTTGACTTATTGACTTATATGACATGATTGCATATAGAAATAATTGATTTAAGAATGCATAGTTAGAAAAAGTTGTTCATTGAAAATATAATAAACCACTTAGAACTCATCACCGTTTGATTTTAAACTAGCAATTGCACCAAGAGGTGCAAATGAATGCCGATAACATGAGTGGGGGAAAGTGGAAGTAAATAATCAGGCGAAATATATGGACAATAAAATGTAATCGAAGTTTGATATTTCATATATCTTCTAAAGAATGTATCAAGAGGTTAAATTTAAGAAGAAAGTTACATTAAACATAAATGTCCAAGAACAATGGCAATCCTTGCAGTCACAAAGTACATAGCGGAGAAGGTCAATTTCTTTGGGATATTTTAAAATGGCATAAATTAAATTATGAAATTAAAAAAGCATAGCAAAGCAACCGCACCTTCTAGCTAGGTATTCCTCGTAAGGGTATCATAGGGAATTTTTTTGCGTCTATTGTGGATAGTTTTTTTTAATCAAGTATAAAATCAACTAAAGAATTTGGAATCTAAGGAAAAAATAATAGTAAATATTTTAATGTTATTTATTTATTTTATTTTTTGTGAAAAACTATTCTATTGGAATAAATATAGCAATTTATAGATCACATTCAACATTGTTCAATAAAGGCTCAAACACAGAGTGTTATAGGCTATTTTGTCACATCTGGTCAATAGGCCTACAAACTGGATCAATCAACATTCTTTTACCCCTTGAAATCATCATTGCACAAAGCCTTGAGCATGACTCTCCTTAATCCCCAAGTTTCTGCCTAAAACTGCCTCATTTAGTCATTTTAATGACCAACGAACTTTGTAGGCCTGTGGACCTATGTTCACCAGCAAGTTGTCCCTTATTGGGGTGGGTTGATCACCTACATGTTTCCCTATGTTGGGGGTGCATTTATTCTAGAAATTAAGGAAAAATAAAAATATTTCAGTAGCGTCCTCTTCTAGAAGCTTCCAAGAGTTGTTACAACTATTTACCTCAGATAAAACTCTTGAATCCTATCTTATCCTACCTTGGAGTTTCCATCCATTATCCCTTAAGCCAATCCTCCCATCAAGAGTGGATATCAAGCCTAGATTGGTAAATGGATAAGAAATCCCAACTTACCATCCTCTTCTATATATTTTTGGCCATCCACAAGCTAGGAGTTGGATTTTGGAGATAGATTCTACCCTCATGCTACTGTTGTGAAGAGTCATTATT
Source organism: Pinus taeda (assembly GCA_000404065.3). NCBI lineage: Eukaryota > Viridiplantae > Streptophyta > Pinopsida > Pinales > Pinaceae > Pinus > Pinus taeda. Next base: position 9,770 of record APFE030681677.1, read on the forward strand.
CCATGTATTAGGGTGACATAGAGGTACACTTTGTGGTAAAGAAGGACAACTCAACTTGGAGGAGCTCTTCTACAATATCAACTCCTACATTTGGTTATAACTCACTCCATTTCTATTAAAGCAAGAGTTATTTGTTTTCCTATATGTGATGTTGTGATTTCATGTATTTCGATGCCATGTTGATGCATTGAATGAAGTGATTAGATGATGCTACATAGATGTCGTGGATCGTTGGCTTGTGTTGTTTGATTGTGCAGGTTCTAATTATAATGATTAGCTAGGATTGGAGCATAAAATCCAAGAGAGGAGTGAAGCATACAATGAATTATAGGTAGGATTCATCCCATTATCTATTTACTTTAAGGAAAACATTAGCTTCTTTGTCTTTTTGTTGTTCTAGGCTAGGCCACCCAGTATAGGGAAGAGCAGTCGTAGATTCCATATAAATAATTGGTGATTCTATTGCGGAACAATGTATGCCCTTGGTGGTTTCTTTGTCCTTAGTAATTGTTTTACCTCTTCTTCAGACCTTCACTATCAAACTTAGTCAAGAATAAACTTAGGAAGACCCTTCATTGAGTTTCAATTGCCTTTTTTGCACTGAAAATTTCTATTTCTTGACCAACGCTCGCTATGGTCTAGGGATAGAGCATTGCATCCCTGCAAAGCCTTCTCTGTGACTGTGTTGCATAGCACTGGTGCCTTTTTTGAACTTGCATTGGCCCTTGTTCATGCATGAATTTGCTTTTGTTTTGATTTTCTCTTTGATCAACTTTGTTACCAACTACTCTTCCTTGAGTCTTTGAGTGGCTTTTGGTCTCTCTGAAGCCTCCATTTGGTTTGATTTTGTTTTTGAGTGCTCTTGATAAGGATGTCTTAAGATTTTCCTTTGTTCATATCATTAGGTCATTAGAAAACTAATTTTGTTTGATCATTGAGTGCTTGAATGAATTAGTTTTTTAGTCATCGTTCTAAATTTTTTGTTTTAATAAGTGATTAGACGTGCATATTAGTTTTCATCATATTTGAAAATTAAGAGGAATTGAAAAGAAAAATCTTTGCATTGGCATATAGGGTTTTGTGTGTGCATCAACATTGGAACAATTGCATTAAAAGGGAATTGCACTTTGCATATTGTTTGCTTCATTTTTTATGCTACATACTATTTGTCTCTTCCCTCCCTTAGATAGATTTTCATTGGAGGAGAAATATTTCATTTCTTCATGCTAGTTTTAATTTTAAGGAATTTAGGTGAAATTCGTGGTGAGCCATAAAACTGAAACTTAATCGAAGATAAACATTAAAATGTATTGAATCAACCTAAGGAGCATTTGTAACATTAACACAAACATTTAGAGGTCTAGGCTAGAGATGTGTTCTAATGTCATTAAACAGAAGAGCTGTCATTGTTTGCCAGCGTTGTATCCTGGGGGTGATATCCCATTCCACGTACATAAGTGTATTAGATCGCACTCTACATACCTTTGGGTATATTGGATGACACTCCACGCATGAAAAGCATATGGGAACGATCTCATCGAACGGTTACGCATTAGATAACACTACTACGAACTCTAATTCCATGTACCATCGAGTATATTTTGGAAGTCCCCTATAGGTTGCTATCCTCGCCATAGGTAACCGAGTCAGCCACCTTGTATATCAGGATACACCGAACATAACATTCAGGGAGATTTCCTACACATATGTTAATTCCTTGGTTTTCCAAGGTGTATATTGCAGTTCATGGTTGCTTGGTAAAACTTTATGCCTAGTTTTACCCCTTTTTGTTTTCTTTTGTGTTAATTGTTAAAATTTACTAATCCAATGTGGAATAACAAACATCTTCTCTCTGTCGTTAACGTAGAATGCAAAATAAGCCTCCTCTTCCACTAGAGGCAACTCCTGGACATCATCATAAGCATAAGAAGATGCAAACTCCTGAATTAGGAACTACTTTTGGTCCTTCTCTTGAAATTGATTTGCCAGAATCATCCTTCCCTTTGAGTTCTAAGTTTGAGATTACATCTACTCTTGCTAGTTAATCTGTCACAATTGAAACATAAGTACCTGAACCTTTGTTACCTGAGGTTATTGAACTTGACTTCATTGAGTCTAATACATCATTACCTGAGGTTATTCAGCTTGAGGTACCTCAGTCATCTTCACCTATGACTTCCTCTTCTCTTCCTTTATTTCAAGCACAACCGCATGCCATATATCTTGGACTTGATGGTGAGCCTCTTCCATACAATCTTGTGAGTATTGAAGAGATCCCATAAGAAGAACCTCGTCCCTCCTCTCTGGTTCATTTGAGAATGTTAAATCTTTATCAAGATCATCATTTTCCTTCTTTTCAAACTCTATCTGAAGCTCTTTTATCTGATTCTCTTCCTTTCAACTCACCCGTGAGTTTCCCGCGACAATCATCCTTTCGATCATTAACCATAACTAAATCTGCTATGGTTTCCAAGCCTATCCCCATTATGGCTGAGACATAAAATGTTGCTTCCTGATCCACGTTTGCGACATCACCAGAGACTCATCTCTATCGTGGCCCGCCCGTCCCATTTGGTTATGAATCATTGTCTAGTACATTCTTTGGTGCAACATCCAATCCTTGGACTTCTCCCTCGACATCTATTTTTGGAATTCCATTTGACACTTGTCTAATGAGCACTATATAGTTTTTTCCTTCTCCTCCAACTATACTTATAGTTGAACAACAGGCTGGTCCTTATACACCTTCAACAACCCAATTCTCCTTACATTGGGTACTCTCCATTTGGTGGGAAATTTCCTCCATCATCCCCTCCTCCATTAGTAGGGGTGGAACCTATCATTGGTATACCTCAAGTTAGTTCTCATTCTTCATTAAATCCAACTTATCTTGGTTTGACTGCTAATTGTTGGCGATTTACCTTTCCCTTCCAACCTGGTTCGGTTGTGGTACATTTGTACATTCTCAACCTATACCATCTTCATCCCAAACTCCTACTCATCAATATGTACCTTTACGAGCTCAAATAAATGTAATCCAACCTTTATAGGTTGCTATTATGACTCAATTTGTTCCAATGGTATTTGGTGGCTCCCGTATCCCGCTCGCTCAACCTTTTCAAGGTAACTTACAGTCCCGAAAGCTTGGACAAGGTATCCCTCAAATTCCTATAGGACAAAATGCATATGGTATGGCACAGCCCCCATTGACCTCACCTTATGTGGGTATGATGCACAGTCCCACAGGGCAATGATATAAACATTTTCAAGGTATCCCTCAGACACCTTATTTAGGCTAGCAAATCTAAACTCAACCATTCCAGTATTTGCAAGGTTATCCTGGAGCTAGACAACAAGGATATGTGTGTATTGTTTATCGAAATCCTCCTTATTTTGGTACCCAGGTTCCTCTTTATCATAACCCTCCTTATTATGGAACACGAGTACCTATTGCTCAAGCTATCCCATCTTATCCAAGTTGTCCTCCTCCATATTTAAACAGGCAGTTGCCATTTGTGGCTACTCTTGAACTGCCAGATTTGACTTGGCTCACGAATGACCCCATTGCTCATTCTCCTTAGTGGCCGATAATTCCTACCAAATTGCCTTATGATATCCCCAAATTCAATGTCAATTCTGGAGAAGACCCTTCAACACATGTAATGACTTATCATCTATGGTGTTCTTTGAACTCCCTTAATGATGATTAGATTCGATTACGTCTTTTCCAACGTATGCTTATAGGTACCGCAACTAAATGGTATATTGAGTTACCTAGAGCTTCGTTTCATGATTTTAGTTCCTTAGCCACTACCTTCCTTTCGTATTTCTAGTTACGCATCAAATATGAGACTGGAACATAACTTTTGGCCAACTTCAAATAATTAGATTCCATTCACATCTCAAATCACATTCATGAGTGGCAACATTGTCGCCAGTTGGTTAAAACATATGTTCCCCATAAATTATTAGCGGAATGGTTCACTAAATATATGTTAGCACCTATAACAACAGATGTGGCTAAAGGTGGATTCGTGACCCAAGAGCAAGTAATTGCTCGTGCACAATATTTGGATGTTGTTTATACCCAATCATACATGCTTTGTGACAAAATACCAAATGCTCAGAGACCTTCAAATATTGTTCCTCAACTTCCTGGTAAAGACTCTCATGCTGCTAATGGTGTGATTGGTTCTGCTAGTTCGTAGTCTGTGAATAAAGCATTTGGTGTTGTTCTCACCGCCTCTACCCAAAACCCTCATCCGATCCTCTTGCAGCTTCTACTTCCAAGATAAATGTTGTTCATTATGATAAAGGTAAATTTCAACAACAACTAGGAAGTAAGAAGAAAGGTAAAGGCAAAACGAGGAAAGATTCTTCACCACAGGATAAACAAAAATGTCAATCTTCTAATGAGAAATGAAAGCCTCGTTATCCATGTTTGATTTGTAACGAGGAGAAATTTACTCATGACTATCCTCATCATGCGGAAGTGAACCAGTTTTTGAAATCTTCCACTTCACTTGCTATGTTGACCGACCCATTTCCTAATTAGGAGACTCACATGGTTGCTTAGGAGACTCACATGGTTGCTCAGGACCGTACTTCCTCTAACACGGTTTTAATGTTTTCATCAATGAAGCCTAAATCCAATATTATGGTGGCTAACCGAAATAAGGACTATGATAATGTGAATCCCTCGAACGGTCATGCTATTGATCAACCTATTAGTTCAACATCATCTTCATCGGATCCCAATCCTCCTTTGATTCGTACGGAATTAATCATTAAGCCTATGAAGGGAATTAATTATAAATATTCTTTCAACCCTCGTGCGAGAGATGCCCAAAATTGTAACGTAGTTAATGACTTATCTTAGTCTCCATCAGCTATGTCAACTCTCAAGGTGCTACAAAATTGTCATGCCAAGAAGAAGGTTTTTCTTTCTGCTATCGGATGTGTGGAGCCTTCGGATTCCAACCTATCCATTTTCAATCATGATAACTATTCTCCTTGATTCCCGGCTTAATTGGATTTTATGATCCAAGTTGTCGTTCATCGTAAGAACATTCGTCGCTCTATTATGGACGATGGAGCCTCCACCTGTATCATGTATTTGATGGATGAACATATAAACCATGTGGTATTTTGAACTCCTTACAAGCGAAATTAGGAGGTAAAACTGTATCCATAGAAGTTGAAGTTATTGACGAATCCCTTGATTATAATCTTCTGTTGGGTTACCTGTGGGTTTGCGCTATGGCCTCTATCATTTCAAATTATTTTTGTATGATTACCTTTCCTCACAAGGGTGGAATTGTGGCCATCGACCAACTCACCTTCTTTGCCTCTGATTCTCATGTTATAGGAAGTATCCCTCTTGTAGGGGAAACTCTACACCCTTATCAACATGTCAAGGTTGGTCTTCTTAAGGATTCCTTGCTTATGGGAACCTTTTCGCTCCCTCCTCCTTAATTTCCTGATAGCTCACCTTTGGCTGCTTATGTCAATATGATATTGTCTTCTACTATTCCAAATAATCCATGGATAGTACCAGATGAAACTGATATTGATAGATTTGGTGACCGAATGTTGCTTAGCCCCATGGATCTTGATTATGAGGCCATCTATTCGACTTGTGCAACTTGTTTTGATTCATTCTCTTCGATTAATTAGGTCGATCATTCATTGGATTATATCACATCTTCTGATCTATTCTCTTGCTATTCCCTACCAATGAGAGCATCATGAAGATCATGATGCCAAACAATGCACCCTGGGACAATCATTGCCATCATTCCTCCTTACCATATTCCGTTGAGGATAATCTCATTTATTTGTATCTACACTATATCGTCGAGTTTTATATGAGTTTTATTTCCATTCATGAAGTCGATTATGAAAAGAAGCTCTCGAATATCGAAGAAACAATACCTCTCGATATCTCTATTAAATAGGGTATTGTCGAAAATCTACACATTGGTTCGTCTTGTTCTCTAGATGAGATTAAGACCTACAAAGACCTATTTAAGGAGTTTCTAGATGTCTTAGCATAAACTTATGAAGAAATTCTAGGTATCGACCCAAATATAGTGGCGCATGAGATTAAAACGTATCCTAATGCTAAACCAGTCTGACAACCCCTTCATCCGGTCCATCCCAAGAAGGTTGTTGCAATTAAAGTCGAGGTTGAAAAACGTCTTCATGTTGGTTTCATCTATCTTGTTTCTTTGACTGATTGGGTGTCAAATGTCATCCCTGTCATGAAGAAATAAGTGGCGATCCATGTATGCATCGATTATCGGGATGTAAACCGTGCTTGTACAAAGGATAATTATCTGACCCCATTTATCAATCATATTGTTTATTGTTGTGCTGACTGGGAGATATATTTCTTCATGGATGGTTTCTCTGACTATAATCAAATCAACATTCTCCCAACAATCAACCTAAAACTGCATTTATATGTCCCTGGGGTACTTTTGCTTACCGAAAACTCCCTTTTGGTTTAAAGAATGTTGGGGTGACATTTCAACCAGTTATGGATTATGCTTTCCACAACATTAAACATATCATGCAAACTTATTTGGACGATCTCCCTGCTTATTCTAAACATCATATTGATCACCCAATGCATCTTAGGGCCATTTTCCTACTGTGTAGACACTATAATATTCAACTTAATCCTCACAAATGTCTGTTCTGTGTTAGTTGCGGTTGACTTATTGGTTTTTTCATTTCAAACATGGAATTTGTATTGATCCTATGAAAGCTCAGACAATCATCGATCTGCCCACGCCTTCTTCCCTCGTTCATCTTCAACGAATCGAAGGGAAGGCTAAATTTCTGCGGAGGTTTGTCCCTAATTATGTTGAGTTGACCAAAGGATTCACTTGCCTGCTTAAGAAAGGGATTCCCTTCCATTGGGATAATTCTGCTCAAAAAACATTTGATGCCTTGAAAGATGTACTGGTTCGAGCATCTCTGTTATATCCCCCTAATTATCAGCGCGACTATTTCCTATATCTTGTTGCTACCATTACTACTATAGCAATGGTATTGGTCTAGGAAGATGAGCCAAGGACTGAAAATTCCATATATTATTTGAGTTAGAATCTCAATGAGACCAAAATCAAGTATACCCATGTGGAAAGGTTAGCTTTGACAGTCGTTTAAGCCGTTTAAATGTTTCATCATTATATTTTGTTCGAGAAAACTATGGTTGTTTTAGATTGCAACCCTATGAAATATATTTTGTCACATCCATTGTTGGGGGGGAAATACTCTTAATGGATCGTTATCCTATAGAAGTTTTATTTGGAGTTCATCAAATCCAAATCAAATAAATTCTTAGCTTTCATTGAGTTAATATGTGACCTTCCCTCTGCTCATTCTGAATCGACGTCTGAGGATTCCATCCTAGACGAGTCTTTATTTTTGATACCATAATCTGACCCATGGTATGGAGACATTATTATATATCATTAGACCCATACTTTCTAGTCCAATACCTCTCACTCCGAGAAACGACGTATTTGATACCAAGCCAAGAATTACATCATCATTGACGACACCCTTTATCGCCGTGGTATTGATACGGTTTTTCGAAGGTGCCTCACACATGATGAGGTTGAGAAAGTCCTCAATGAATGCTACTTAGGGGAATGTGGTGGTCATTTGTTTGGATATTCCACCACACAAAAGATTCTACTTATTAGTTACTTTTGGCCCACCATATTTCGCGATTGTATTCTCGCTGTCAAAAAGTCTCATGTATGTTAGATTTATGATTGTAAGACCTGTGCTCCACTAGCTCCATTGCATCCTATTATTACCGTAGGTCCTTTTGCAAAATGGTGTATTGATTTCATGACATGTAACCCTCACTCGGATGGGTGGCATGGCTATATCATTATAGTGGTAGACTATTTTACTAAATGGATCAAGGTGATGCCTACACTTAACAATACTAGCGAAATTACTGCAATTTTTTTTTCAATCATGTCATCGCATGGTTTGGTGTTCCACAAGCCATAGTCATGGATCATGGGAAGCATTTTCGCAATCACATGATGATTGAACTTACTGCCAAGCTGGGAATTTCTCATGAAAGTTCGACTTCCTACTGCCCTCAGGCTAATGGGCAGGTTGAGACCATTAATAAAGTTCTCAAAATGATGCTTCAACATATGATAGGGGTCCATAAATCAGACTACCATTTACTTCTTTATGCTACCTTATGGGCATACTGAACCTCTGTTAAGACTGCTACTAGATTTACACCTTTCCAATTGGTTTATGGTATAGAAGCAATCCTCCTAATCGAATATGAGATTCCATCACTGAAACTGGCTATAGAACTTCTCTCTACCATTTCTATAGAAGAGGAACGTCTCTTATATCTGACCCATTTAGATGAGACTCTGCGAGATGCTGCCATGGCTAATGAAGCCTATAAGAACATATCAAAGCGTAGTATGAAAAAACTATCAAGTCTCATGTATTCTCGAAAGGAGACCTTGTCCTTCCATATGACCAAGAGTTTGACAAATTACGATCAGGGAAGTTCCAACCGATGTGGTTAGGTCCATATACTGACATGCATGTTCTTGCTAAAGGGGCCTATGATTTAGTCAATTTTGACAGAGTCCCACTGACGCAACCTAGGAATGGGTTGTACCTTAAGAAAAATATGCTTGATCTCATGTGTAGTAAACTGTGTACATACTGTATATTGGTGTGTTGAGTGTGTCTCTTTAGAGTTCCTTATGGTTTCCGTTGATCCAGTTTATGTTTGGTTTGCAGATGTTAGAATACCTTGAACCATATGTCGGTTATAGTGATGATGCTAATTGTAGTACTCAGAATCTATCATCCACAGCACGGGCTATATTTGCTCCAAACGGCGAGATAATGAGTCTACGAGGGATTTGTATCGGTCGCTCTACCAACAACAACGTTGAGTATAACGCAGTGGTTGAGCTATAATCTGATTCTATTTCATATGGTATCCACTATCTAGTCATCAAACTTAACTCACAGCTTGTTGTAATAAAATTAGCTCACATCTATTTAGTGAGAAGTCCCACAATCCTTCACATGCTCTTAAGGGTTCGCCTTCTAGAAAGACATTTTGATTTGATCCAATATCAACATATTTCTAGAAATTTAAATACACTAACAAATGCATTAGCCAATAATGTTTTAGATAGACATTTGCGATGAATGTAAATTATTTTTAATACACATCACATCCATTTAAAGCAACAATAGGAACACAGAAACACTGAAGATCTCTCTCTGTCTCTGTCTCTGTCTGTCTGTCTGTCTCTCTCTCTATATATATATATATAAAGTTTGGTTTTACAAAATTTGTGCCTGAGACACTGATCTAGGTATAGGCAGGAACACAACATAATACATATATAAACATTAACATAGAGATGCAACAAGAATACAACTTCATTTCATTAATATCAAAGAACTGAAATATGTTTACATACAAAATGGAAATAAACTAGCTCGGGTGATGGTAGCTTATCTCTGAGAAGAGATGTGGTGGCCACATCCCTCTGAACTATGTTACAATGAGGCTCAAAGGCCTATTTATTATTGAGAAACAATGGAAACCCCTAAACATCCAAAAACATAACTCCAGGAGATGAAGCGCCAAAACTATGGGCCTCGTTGGGGTAAATTGGTACATCAACTTCCCCGACTCATAAATTTGGCATACAATCTCCATTTGACGTGCACGATACATTGTTAGAAATATCTATATGAGGACTATCAATTTTGAATGCAAATGTCAATTAAAGATGCATTATTTCCCTTTTTCAAAAAAAATTCGTTTAGGGCCTCAAAATGGATCTCGAAGTTTGGGACCCCAAAAACTGCCAAAAATAGTAAACTGTGGTACAATTAAGGAAACTAAAAAATTGATAGAAACATTGGTGGCGATCTAGGTGGAATAGGCGGGTGGCCACCAATATCCACTTGGATCAATCCTCCCCCCTTAGGAAGTAGTGGTTCCCATTACGTTGAGTGCCTCCATGAGATGGGGAAACTTCTGCTAAACTTGGTCCCTGTTGAAAATAGCAACAAGAAATGATAAAAATAGAATCCAGAATATTCCAATTTTAATTTGTCCTTGAATTAAAATTTGAATTTAATCTCACCAGCTGCTTGGAAAATAATTAATTAATTCATCTTGAATTAATTAGTTGGAGAAATTCAAGTTAGAAGTCTTTCTAAAGTCATGCAATAGTTATCCCTTAAATTAAGGAGATTGTCCCTTAATTAAGGCGATAAGGTTGAGTTGTAATTAGTTAGCTTAGTTTACTGAGTTAAGTCCAGTTAAGTAAGTTCCAAACTATTTGAGGAACTAATTGTGAGTTTAGTTAGTTAATGCACGCATGCATCCAACTAGTGTATTCTAGATAATTGAAGATTCTCTCATCATTAACTCATGCATGTCTATTCTGAGAAAGACCCAATTGATATTAAAGACAGGGACCGTGTACTATCAGTTGCATGTGTTTTCATATAAAGGAAACTCATCCATGTAGTCAAGGGAAGGTTCCTTGAGGATTGCACAATTTTACAGGGTGTGAGATCAATGTGAGTGGTTAGTGTTACACTTGGTAACAGGAGGATCACCCAAAGAAACTGCACAAGGAAATAGGAGGCTTGGAGGGTAGAGGAGAAGGTTTGTGAGAAGCCTTGTTTGCCTGTGAACATCCAGGAGTATTTTACTGAGAGCTAGCTAGCTGTGAGAGCTAAAGCTTTGTGTAATTATGAGATATTTCCACCTTGTGTGATAATACAAATATTGGGGTTTTTAGCAGAGGCTTTCCCTTGAGTATTCTTCTGTGTTTCATGTGCATTGATTCTTCTTTTGGTTATATGCGTTCAGCTTGATCTTGCTCAAATCTCTTAAGTTTCCGCAAGTTTGATTGTAGAAGTAGATTAAAGTATTTTGCTTTAGTTATATTGCATTATCGGGTTAATCTACAGTCAAAATTTCTACATGGTATCAGAGCTAAGGTTATCAGAGCTGTGAACAATATACTGAGAAGAGAATTTGAAGTTTGAAGTTTGGGGTTGCAGGTGAAAATCGAATTCATATCATAGTTCAGGTTGGCCAATGGAATTCTATGGCTTGAGACTCGAGTTTGCTTGGATGGTAGCTCGAATTACATAGCATGGAAAGATCACATGGAGGCTATATTAGAAGACAACGACTTGAAGGATTTCATTGATCAAGAAATCCCAAAGCCAGGTTCAATTAAAGCACAAGAGTTGGCTGAGTGGAAGAACTGTGTGGTGAGGGCGAGTCAGATCATCCTTGAGGGAGTTCGAGACCATATTGTCTCGAGTCTCCATGGGAAGGATACTCCATATTCAATGTGGAATAGATTGAAGGACCTCTACCAAAACAGTAGCGACCAGAGGAATTTGGCACTCAAGGATAAGCTTTGAAGAATCAAGATGGAGAACGACGATACTATTTACACATATCTGAACAAGCTCACCACCTACAGAGATGAGCTTGGTAGTGTGGGAATAACTATTGCCAATGATGAGATGGTGAGCCTCTCTCTCCTCGACCTTCCAAAGAGCTGAAATAGCTACCAGGACTCTATGAATGGAAGGGAGAAACTGCCGGATTGGGAACGACTGTGGTCGGATCTAATGCAGGAGGAGATCAGGAGGAGCACTTGAGATGGTTCTTCATCCAAGGATGATGATGAAGAAAATATGGCCTTAGGAAGTAAGGTAAGGAAAGGGAAGGGGAAGGCGTCCCATTCCGAATCGGATTCTTCTCATGGAGGGAAGAAGTTTGACAAGTCTAAAGTGAGATGCTTTAATTGTCACGAGATGGGTCATTATGCGACTAATTGCCCATCGAAGAAGTCCAAGAAGGGATCCTCGGAAGGATCTGAAGGTGAGGCATTAGCCTCTCAGTTCGAGATGGAATTTACCCT
>APFE030681684.1:1830-13662 GCA_000404065.3 Pinus taeda
TCGGGCCTCTTTCTCCGTTTTAGTGCCTTAGCCAACTGCCCTCTAAGCACCTTCATCCTCGCTTTGCACACGTGCATCCGCGCCCAATAATGGTTCTTCATGTTTCTCAGCAGTTTTTTATCTTGGTTAGCCTTAGCCAATAGCCTCTCCAAGTGAGCATTGAGCTGGATAAGCATGGACTCTCGCTCAGCGGGCAATAGATCACCGGGTCTTCTTCTATTCAAGATGCGGTCACTACGAATCCTCCACAACTCATCAAGAGCTTGCTCATCCTCCAACTGCTTGTTGCGCTGCTCTAGATATGAGATTGTCCATTGTGCCATCTCTAAATTTTGCTGCAACAAGCGGTTCTCGGCCTCCTTTTTCTGAATGACCTCATGAAGCTCCCTGGTAGGAGAGCGGGTATCAAGATCAATAATATCAATGTCGGGATCACCGGTCATTCCCTCCTCGATCATGGGTTGCTTGCCCCTCTGTGTTGCATGTGCTGCTAAAGAAGGTGAGGCTCCTTCCACCTGGTGTGGAGATAACACTCCCTGAACTAATGAAGAAGGCGAGACCCCTTCCACCTAATGTGGAGAAAATACTCGCCTAACTACCGCAAATAAGGCCCTGTGGCCTCTCTGATAAGTGACCAATGGAGGAGAACTGACATATCTAGCCTCAGGGATATCATGTTGTTGTGATGGTCCTCCCTCCTCATGAACAATCTCAGGATGTGAAAGGGATAACCTTGAGAGCAGCAAAACAAAAACCTATCTCTACTTGCATTTTGACCTTCTTAAGCAAATATACATTGGACTCATTATTTCAAAATGATGACTTTAAAATACATTCTCATGCTTTTCAAACTTTGGCAAACAATGTATTTGAATGATGGGAGGCCTACCTGCAAACTTGAAGCAATCCGGAGTGATTTAGCAGCTTATTGGAAAATTTCTGTGGAGAAATCCCAAACGGGTCACGTGCACTCAACGGGTCGCGCCCGTGTAATTTTTGCACTGGCAAAGGCACTCTGACGGGTCACGCTCACCCAACAGGTCGCACGCAAGGCTCAACAGGTCGCGCTTTTGAAGGAGGCTTTTGGAGGCCTTTCCGGTGTCGGAATCGGGTGCAGGATAGCTCGTTGGAAAGGCCTTTGAGTCTAATTTCCAACCCAACTGGAATTTTTCAATGTGGAGTTCATTTTCCCTAACAAAATTGAAATCTCCCAAGACTGGTCAAAAATTGCCAAATGAGGCTGCCTCAAGGAAGAGTGTTGCAGTCAACTTTTGAATGCCTTCCTCAACCCCAAATTGATCTCATGATGGCTCATTGGAAATCGATTTGTGTCTAGTTATCATTTTACCAATCAGGAAAATCATTTGGCTAACCAAGCTAGGAAAAAACTTGATTTTCCCAAGGTCACTTCAGAGGTGCCCTTGATTCTCCAGAGGCAACGGTATTCTTTGACATTTCTCTAAAACCATGACACCTATGAAAAAAGTAAAGGAGGATTTTCGTCTTTGGAATTTTTTGGACAAAAACCTCTCTCATTTTTCCCAAATGCATCTTTTATTTCTCTGGAACATCATTTGAGTGTGACTTGTCCCAATGTGTGAAACAAGGAATTTTGTCGAAATGGAGCGAAATGAAGGGGATAGGGGGCTTCTAAATTATTGGGGAAATTTTTGGGAGTGGGGAAGGATGTTGGGGAGCACGGGAAAGTGGAATCTCAGAGATTGAGTGAGGGGAAAGGGTCCAAAAGGGAAAAACACAGGCCCAACCTAGAAAATTGCGAGGTTGTAGCTAGAAACTAGGGTTTGTGGAAAAATGAGGAATTTGGCGGATCTAAGGGATGGGAAGTGTTTGCTAAGGTACTTTAAGGATAGGGGAAGGTGTATGAACATCTGGATATAAGTTTTTCTGATGATTTGACCGTCCAAGAGAAATTGGCTTCAAAACCCTAGGAGAGGGAAATGAACTTGCCATGGCATAACTGAAGCATGAACAAGATGTAAAATGACTCATTAGACACTGACATGATAATGACAACCCTATGAATGATGATAGACTCAGCTGAATAGTGACATAGATTGGTGTTTGGGAAACTTTGAAAAGAGTGAGAAAAAACCCTAGACCTAATGCCTAGTGACCAAATTTTGCTTGAAAACTTTTTGAAATGACAAAATTTGACCTTAACACTCTAAAACCACTTTGTAAGAGCATATTTGATCACTGGAGGAAGGCTGGAAAGACTGACACTAACACACTGAGCACAACCTACAAGTGAATAACCTATCTCTCTACTCTTTGTGAAGCTCTAGCCCAGACTTAAATTATGCCTCTTCTTGAGCCCCTATTTCCTTGCACAATTCCTTGAGAAATTAGTCCCCTAATATTTAGGAATTTCTACAAATGGACTGCACAATTCCCAAGGTTGATAATTTTATTGCATGCAACACCTATACACTCAAGACTAGTCTACAACTAATGTTCATTGCCTTGGAATCTCCACCACAATTGGGGGACTCAAATTCTCTACATTCACTAGCTATTTTTGGTTCATTGATCAGTTAACTAGATGATCACTCAGTTTTACTAAAGTCCCACTACACTAGTTCCTCCAACAGTTGGAACTAGTTTAACTGAAAACAACTTGAAATAACTGACCTTCATTTCTACAAATTAGCAATCACACATGCTTAACTGAATGCTAACTCCTATAACTCAAATTTACTGAGTAAATTGGGTGACATAAGACATGTCACACAAGTTAACTGTATCCAAGTTGTTTGCTGATATCGAAATTTGAATTTTCTCAATTTAATCAAGGCAAAATCAAATTGAGAATTTCTTGCTGCATTTTTCAACAAACTTTTTATTTTCAAGTATTTTCCCCAAATTCAAGAAATATGTGGCGATGATCAAATTCACCACCTACCCAGTCCATTTTCAAAATAGAGGGGATCTTTCTAGAAGAGACTCTACCAATACGAACCAGTTTATTTGCCTAGGAACAATTTCTTACCTAGTTCTCCTATTTATCTGAGTAGGCTTGTACTTAATGACGTCCACATCACACATTTTACGCTCCTCCATGAGGTGACTGAAATATTCAAAAAGGGATTCCACATGAGACTAAGGACCCTATATTTCAAAATATCTCAATAAAATGTTCAAATCCCCACCAAGCACTATATTATGAACGTTCATAAAAGATCTAGGCACCAATAGATCCTATAATGCCATCCTTTCTTAGAAATACCCCTTAGTATTGATCATCTTGAGGTCCTTCCCTAATTCAATAGAAAATATATCAACCCCTAAGATCATATCAGTTCCCTAGGTGCCTATAATCTTAATTGATTTTTGGTTAAAACCAACATCCAACATCGTGATCTACCTTTTGAATCATAAGCCACAAGAAATCATCCTCGAAGAAAAGGCTCCAAAACCCCAACAACCTTATCCTCATCCCCCAAATTTTCTTATAAGAAAATAATGTGTAAATGTTCATAATGGACAAGTCTCCTCAAAGATAATTTTTGGATGGGCTAGCTAGGCCCTAATAGTTGAAAGAAAGAAAAATTATTTGAGAAATGGGCTAGGGGCTTGTGCTACTGTAAGCATCCAAAAATATGACCCTTTTCTGCTATCGATGACATCTAGAATGGCCTTTATTTTTTCCCTTGAGATGATATATTTTATTCCCCTCGGGTGCCCTCCAGGCTTGATCAAGGAAAAAGGGCCAAGTCCTCCCACACAAGAGATGGAATCCCCCTTTTTATTTTTAGATCACAGACTATATTGAGTGATAGATTTGAAATACATCTCCATATCTAGGGAATAGATAAATTTTAGAGAGACACAAAAAGTGAGGGTGGGGGGAGGTAGGATAAGAAACAAGAGCCAACTTGGGTGATGAAAGAGTAATAGATGATAAATAATGTGAATGTGAGAGATAAATTGACCCCATATCTAATGAGCTAAAGGAGCTAATTAAATATTTAACTATGAGACAAGGAGAATTATTATCCGGAGGGGATATTCTGGAGGAGGAGGCTCTGCCTTCATGAGTATCGTGCTGCCCTGATTTTGTTGACGTGTGACCACTTCCTCTATGCCCCATCCATCGACTGAGGTTTTGTAATATCCTTGTGTTGCACCTAGAGAAGGATCTCCTCATCTTGAAAACCTTCATCTTCCTGCTTCCTCCCATTGTTATCCCTCGAAAGAAAATCCCTCATCCCTTTCTTACCTAAAAAATAAAATGAGCAATCCTTCATTATGTGTCCATATTTGTGACATCTACCGCACTTGAAGGCTATACCTTCATAGTCCAAAACTTGTCTATGATTGAAACCCTGATAACAAAGATTTAATTCTACAAATAATCCTTCTCATGAGTCCATGTTTACTATAATCCTCACCATGGCCATCTTCCCATTTAATCATAAGACATGTCTACCTCTAGAAATGACCCTAATTTATAACCAAAATGTAACGCCCTTATCCCACGTTTACCCAAGTTAATTGGTCTGTTGGGGTAAACATGTGACGAGAAGCTACTATAATCTGATTCAACCTCCTAGGTCACCTTAAGGAAGTGGAACTGACACAACACAACCAATTTGACCTTCTGCGCATACCACAGAACTTATAGGAACTAACCAACCCTTCCAGGTGATCAACCCCTGCAACAACTTGGCACTTCACTACCCTATAGCCTCAGTCACTCCCATTACATGGGCATGCATGTGATTGGGGGCCCTCCAATCACTCTCACAGCATGAGCATGCAAGCGACCAGGGCATTTTTCAACTAGTTCTGAGCTCGCGACCCCAGATTTTGTGCCTCTTTTTCAGGGCCAAGACTTAGGCCACTGCCCAAAACTCCATGAAAATTTTAGAAATGAAAAGTAACTTCAAAATAATGATACAAATGCAAATACTTGAACAAAGACTTGATTGGACCTCTACTAGCCATGACAGTAATTTCATCAAACATGTCACAAATATGCATTCTACAGGTCATAACAACATATCTGAGCATAGGGGTCTCACGCTTATCTGAGAATCACTAAGAAGCATTGATTCCTTATCAAATTAGTTACATTAGCATTTATTAGGTCATATATTCATTATACATTCATTTACAAATCAAAACATGATGATAACCATACATCATCACTATCATAAAACACTATCAAAACCAACATATAACCAACATAAATAACAAGGATACATCAACCATAAATGTCTCATATGAACCAGTACATTTGCTCATAAAATACAAAGGAGAAATAGTTCTCATTAATGAATGCAAAAGCCAATCATATATGGGACTACCATGTTCCACCTGATCGTAGATTGGCTTAGCCAATTCTCTCTTCAACCAATCATCCCCGTGCCATATTCTAAGCATGAATGTGGGACTTATAACCAAAATCATCTGGTGCTTCCTGAGGCTACACCACTGCACCCTCACAATAGAATCAATCTTTATTGCAATCCCCACCAGATCACTAGGCCATAAACAATAAACATACAATACTGGGATCGCAATCCTCACCGCATCACTAGGCCGCATGGATGCCACTGAAGCTCTACACCTACACTGTGAGGAATTTGTTTGTCCATGGATTCCACTAGATCTCTCCACCTACACTGTGAGGAATTTTTTCGTCCCAACCTATCGATTTTACCGTGTATCCTGCTATTACCATCCAAGGGATTCGTAGCCCTACAAGGTCTCCACCCTCTTGGATTTACCATGTATCCCATCCAAGGATTCCTAGGCCCAGTTAAGGGTACTCACCACTGAGCTTTACCATGTATCCTGTCATTCACCCGTTAAGGGATTCCTAGGCTCAATTGAGGTATTCACATTCAAGCTTTACCGTGTATCCCATCCCAGGATACCTATGCCTTGTGAAGAATACTAGGACCACCCCACTTAGCTTCAAGTCGATCCTGAAATTCAGCTCAACCACATACAAAAGAACCAACCACACCATGGTTATTCGTAAATGGAAAGGCTAGGATGAAAAACATTGTCACACCTAGAAAAACCCATGCCTGTGACAACAAGAGAACCAAGAACACACATGCATAACCATGCATGCCAAAACTAGCAAGGAAATCACAGATGAAAAATAGATACTTGCAAATAATTCCATTGTAGTTGCTAGATCCTACTCCTCCTTGCTTGATATTTGCTTCCTCTTGCCTTCTTTTGTTAGGGTCCCACCCTAACCCCCTTATTATGTAGTGGGATCACATCATAATAAAGAGTCAATAAAGCCCATATTAATAATTGTAAGTGGTTAACCTACTATTAATGACGGGACCACAGTTAGTTGCAAATGGACCTACTATTAGATAGATGGTTTAATAAAACCCATGGTATTGATCCATGGTATTACATGTATGATTCATATATAAAGGATAGAGACTCCCTGCGAGGAGCATTGTGTCTTATTTTGGAATCGAGCTCTGCTCTATTGGAGGTTGCCCCCTCGAAGAGGCCAGTGAACATTGCTTTCTGAATAATAAAATATTTGTTGTTGACTCTCACTATTCTATGTTCTGGGTATTTTTCTTCGCATATTCTGTATTTGGGTCTCTTTTGCAGGTTAAGAGCATAACAAGTGGTATCAGAGCACTTTCCAGGGCCGATGGGATCTCCATTTCTTAGCAATTTTTTTTTGGCTAGAGACATGTTCCGGCGTCTTTAAACAACAGGATCTGTCATTGAGCGCATAAACCTGCGGATTTGGGGAGGCATGCAAGCAGGAAATACAAGAAGTGGTCACGCTTGTTGGACTGCCTTGTAACCCATGTGGTTACCCCTTCGAGTAGTAGCACATTAGACAGAACCGCGTACGAACTGTCTTCCACGTACCTTCTGGGTATATTGGAATCCCCCTAGCTCCTCTGTAACCTAGCCATAGATAAACCGATGACCGGCTTGCTGCTACAGTACAATGAGAATAGCACTCGGAGAGATTACTCGCCCATACGATAGGGTAGTCGGGTTGTATGGCTAAGGGTATGGTTGATCCTCCTTAGTTAGAGCCCTGAAACATTGGGTCGAGTACTACTGCTAGACCCTTATGTATATTATGATCTGTAGCACCTGACACTCCTCGAGACCACAGTTCCCTTTTCTATCTTGGGATCACGCATCATCTCTACCAGATCCGCTTGAGCAAAAGGGTGCAATAGCAGGAGATAGCGGTCCGATCTATTAGATCCATCAAATCCGCAGTAGAAATCTGTTCTGCAGCTCAGAGCTATCCGATCCGCCATTCAAATCTCTCAGATCCACCTGATCTGAGTAGTTGTGTGGGGTTCCTATACAGGAGCATGATTTTCGCAGGACTTTTGACAGCATTGACATTTTTAGGATTCGGCGACTGTAGTACTGATAAGGAAGGAGTAAAACTTTGTTAGGATTTTTCAAAAAAAAAAAAAAGTCTGAGATCTACCAGGGTGCTTATTGGTGATCTAGCCCATCAGAATCAGGACGACAAGCTGAGCACGGTGGTACCATTCAAGTCTTAGTAAAAAAAAATTTGGCAGTCCCAAATTTCAAGAGCATCAGGTCGGTGCATGGTAGCAACTAGATCTCAAGCTATGGCCAATGAAAGGATGGACAAACTTGAACAAACCTTGCAATCCATCCAAAATCAGCTTGACGATCTAGCAGTATTAATCCCGAGGGCAATCCCGAAGGGCAAGGAGGAAGCCCATGAGGAGGCGTATATTGGCAATGGGCACAGTGAGGGTGAATCTAGCCGTTCTCCTCACCTCTGGGGCACCCAAAAACAACAATCATGTCCGAGGCCTCCCAAGTTGGATATGCATAAATTTGATGGTTCTCACCCGGCGTCCTGGATAGCACAAATGGAGCAGTATTTCAATTTGAATAACATCCTAGATAATGAGACTCAGCTTATGGTGGGAAGCATGTACTTGGACAATGAAAGGTGGCAATGGTGGGAATGGCATCAACGTTGCAATGCACCTTTTTCGACTTGGGACAAATTCAAAAAAGCTCTTACAGACCGCTTTGACCAGGAATCTTCTTTTTTGGGTCATCTTACTAAGCTTCGATAGACTGGCACAGTGGATGAATATATTACAACCTTTGAAGCCTTAGCCTTCTGCACTAGGGGTCTCTCAGATGTGTTCTACACGGAATGTTTTATCATCGGTCTTAAAGAGGCCATAAAAGCCCACGTCCAACTACACCACCCTCCCACATGGATTGAGGCTTGCAAGGTAGCTCGTAACGTGGAACGTGGGTTAGCAGCCCTGGCCACTTGCGCAAATTTCACCGCCAAGGGTCGCCCCACACAAGCTCACAACAAGACCCAAACACTTAACGTTCAAAAGGTGTCACCTGTAGAAATGGCCGAAAGAAGAAGGCAGGGATTATGTTACCACTGTGATGCACCTTTTTCGACTTGGGACAAATTCAAAAAAGCTCTTACAAACCGCTTTGACCAGGAATCTTCTTTTTTGGGTCATCTTACTAAGCTCCGACAGACTGGCACAGTGGATGAATATATTACAACCTTTGAAGCCTTAGCCTTCCGCACTAGGGGTCTCTCAGATGTGTTCTACATGGAATGTTTTATCATCGGTCTTAAAGAGGCCATAAAAGCCCACGTCCAACTACACCACCCTCCCACATGGATTGAGGCTCGCAAGGTAGCTCATAACGTGGAACGTGAGTTAGCAGCCCTGGCCACTTGTGCAAATTTCACCGCCAAGGGTCGCCCCACACAAGCTCACAGCACGACCCAAACACTTAACGTTCAAAAGGTGTCACCTGTAGAAATGGCCGAAAGAAGAAGGCAGGGATTATGTTACCACTGTGATGAAAAATACTCCCCAGGTCACAAATGTAAGGAGCCCAAATTTTTTCAAAATGATGCCACTAATTACAGCTCATCGGAGGAAGATCCACCACTTGAGGAACCGGAGGCGCTAGAAGAGGACAACCAAAAGGACAATGTCCCTGATGAACCAGTTATTTCACTGCATGCTCTGCCAGGGATTTCTTCACCTCAAACTCTCAAATCAGAGGCTTAATTAAACATCGCCCAGTAATAGTCCTGATTGATAGTGGAAGTACACATAATTTCATCCATCAAAAAGTCGCGGAAGCATTGCATTGTTTTGTACGAGCAGTCTCTAACTTCCAAGTCCAAATTGCGGATGGGGGCACAATGAAATGTGAAGGCCGTTGTGAAAATGTCAAACTTCAAATGGAGGATTATCAGTTGAAGACTCACATGTTTACAATACACATGGGTGGATGCGACATTGTCCTCGGGGCTGAATGGCTTCGCACTCTTGAGCCAATCACAATGGATTTCCAGGAGTTATATATGATTTTTAAGCAGAACAACTCCACACATACCCTCCATGGACTCTAGGCGGGAGACCCCTCTATCATCAGCTCGCATAGGATGGAAAAATTGCTAAAAAAGGGCCATCATGGAGTTATAGCTCATTTTAATGCCATCCAGGCAATCGAAACCAAGTCTCTACCGATTCATCCTGAGTTGCAACAGATTTTAAATAACCATCTGGCGGTCTTTAACAAGCCTCATGAGCTTCCACCCTCGAGAGGGGAACATGATCACAGCATTACCTTGGTTCCTGGGGCTCAACCCCCAAATGTGCGCCCATACAGATATCCGTTCACCCAAAAGAATGAAATAGAAAAAATAATCAAGGAACTTTTGGAAGTAGGTGTAATACGTCCCAGCATTAGTCCTTATTCATCACTGGTGGTCATGGTACTCAAGAAAGATGGGGAATGGACGATGTGTCCAGACTTCAGGGCCCTCAATAAGTTAACAGTCAAAGATAAATTCCCCATCCCGGTGGTTGATGATTTGCTGGATGAACTCAATGGGACTCAATTCTTCACTAAACTCGATCTTCGCTCAGGTTACCACCAAATTCGCATGAAGGAAGTCGACATTCCAAAGACTGCTTTCTGAACTCATGAAGGCCATTATGAGTTCTTGGTCATGCCATTCGGTCTTTATAATGCCCCATCTAATTTTTAGAGCCTTATGAACCATCTTCTCAAAACATATCTCAGGAAATTCATTCTGGTCTTCTTCGATGATATCCTTATCTATAGTTGCACTTGGGCTGCACATCTTCAGCATGTAGATCTACTCTTGCAACTACTCCGCAAGCATCAATTATTTGTTAAGATGTCCAAGTGTTCATTTGGCATGGAAGAAGTTGAGTATTTGGGCCACATTATGGGGCGTGCAGGTGGCAAGGTGGACCCCAAAAATATCCAGGCAATGCAGGATTGGCCTCAACCTAAGACCTTGAAGAGCCTGAGAGGATTTTTGGGTCTCACAGGCTATTATCGCAAATTCGTCCGCAATTATGGTCGCATAGCAAAGCGCCTCACGCAACTCCTGAAGAAAAAATCATTCTTCTGGAATGAGGAGGCACAGCAGGCATTTACAACTCTCAAAAATGCCATGTGTTCCACTCTAGTCTTAGCACTACCGGATTTCACTAAATATTCTGTCATTGAATGTGATGCTTCGGGTACAGGTATTGGGGCAGTCTTAATGCAGGAAGGTCGAACTTTGGCCTTCACAAGCCAACAACTAAGTGGGAAGAATCTGGGTCAATCTACCTATGAGAAGGAAATGATGGCCATCTTACATGCAATAGAGACCTGGCGACCTTACTTACTAGGGCGACGTTTCCAAATCCGCACAGATCATCACAGTCTTAAATATTTTTTGGCGCAACGCCTGTCCTCCCCACAACAAAATAAATGGCTCGCCAAAATGCTTGGATATGATTATGAGATTGTTTACAAAAAAGGGCAAGAAAATAGGGTAGCAGATGCATTATCTCGCCAATTTGAGGAAGACAGCACCCTGCTAGCAATTTCCCTTCCCATTCCAGAATGGATTGAAGAGGCTCACAGGGAATGGTTTTCACATCCTGGGCTCTCCTAACTCATTTCTCAATTGCAGGCGGATCCAAATCCCACCAAGGGCTACTCGTGGCAGAATGAGATTCTTCACTACAAGGACAGAGTCGTAATATCACCAACATCCAGCCTCAAAAGTCGCATTTTGGTAGAATTGTACTCATCCCCCCTTGCAGGACATTCAGGCTTTCAGAAGACGTATGCTCGCACCAGAAGATCATTTTTTTGGACAGGCATGAAAAAGGACATCCTTACTTTTGTAGCAGAATGCGATGTATGTCAACGCTACAAAGGGGAGACCGTCAAAGCACCAGGCAAATTACAACCATTGCCCATCCTGGCATCAATATGGACGGAGGTTTATATGGATTTCATTACAGGTCTTCCAAAGTCCGGAAACAAGTCAGTCATCATGGTGGTTGTGGACAGACTTTCGAAGTATGCTCATTTCTGCGCCCTACCCCATCCGTTTACACTGACTTTGGTTGCTCAATCTTTCATGGATCAGATATTCAAATTGCATAGCATGCCCACTTCTATTGTGTCTGATCGTGACCCAATCTTCACCAATAATTTTTGGCAGGAACTCTTCAAGCTACAAGGCACCCAACTAAAACTCAGCACTTCCTATCATCCACAAACAGATGGTCAAACTGAAGCCGTCAACAAATGTCTAGAAACCTACCGTAGGTGTTTCACTTTAGAAAAGCAACATATTTGGGTTCAGTGGTTACCTCTGGATGAATGGTGGTATAACACCAACTATCATGCCACCGCCAAAATGACTCCCTATGAAGCAATATATGGTCAACTCCCTCCTTCCCCTACTTCTTATATCAAGGGATGCTCAAAGGTACA
>APFE030681709.1:0-14168 GCA_000404065.3 Pinus taeda
ATGGGAATCACTGGTCACCGATTGTGATAAGGGCGTATCTTGAAAACTATGTAAAGGCTTTGGAAAAGGAAAAATTACGCATTTTTATATGTATTTCTATTATAAAGGATTATAATAGAAATAAGCGCTAAACAGGCCAGACCCGAAACATATATATACTATGTTGTAAAGTTTCGGCAGGTCCGTTGTATAGTAAAGTCCCTCATATACATGCATATGGGTTCCGCCGATCACGATTTGCGATGACAGGCCCGAAAATATATATATTACATTTATAATGCTGGTGGTTCCGCAATAAAATAGAGCACCTTTATATGTATATATGGGTTCCGCTGAATGCGATATGTGATGGTTGAACCCGATATTACATATATTATGTTTAATTCTCCCGTCGGGTCTGCAATCATCGCATAACATTAATATATGTATATGACTTATGCTGATTGCGATTTGCGACGGTGATCCATACCCGAAAACTATATACTATGTTTTAGAATTCTAGTGGGTCCGCAAGGCATATGAAAAGGCGGATTTTAAGCTAAAAGGCAGAATTTCGAGCAGATGCAAAGTGGTAAGCGGTTTTTAGTGGAGCTCACCCAATTCCACTTATCATTCAACATGTAGTAGCTGGGTGGAGAGAGAAAACCGCCCATTTCGGGCGGGTATTCTCTGGGCTTATGTCCCACCCAAAATCTTTATAAACCATCTGATCAGAAAAGCACAGATCTACGGTGGGGATATATCGGTGGAAAAGGTATGCCTTGATAGTTGTGCGGAGCCTGTATTAAAAATGGAAAAAGCATGTTTTATGGCATATTTCTATTATAAAAGGTATATAATGGAAAAACCACAAATATGAAGGATTTATGCATAAGTCCAATATTACCATAGTTATGCGGCTTAAGGGTGCGTAAATTTAAGTTTTGCAATGATATATCGGGCCGATTGCGATTTGCGATGGAAGTCAACGAAGTGCTGAACGAGCGAATTTGATAGATTTATAAAGCAAGATTAACTCTTTTTGAGTTCCGTATTAAGCAAAAGTTTGTGTTAATTTCGTTGTATAAAGTGGAAAATCAGGGTTAGAGCCGAATCTGAAGAGGAAGACAATCAAGTATGTTTTCTTTGTATTTTGGACAATCAAAATGCCCGATAGGTATGTAAGCCTAGGATTACACAAGCTAAACACATTTCATTGCGGATAAAACAAATTAAGCATCATTAGGGAATTTATAGAGGAATTCGACAGTGGATTAATAGAGCAAGCCAATAGTTATCGTCCCCTTCTGAGTTCAATTATGTTCCTATTATTTCATGTTCTTTGAGGTGTCTTTTACCCACTGTAAAATTCTATAATAGTTTTTACTTCATATAGTTAGAGAAGCAGTTAAATAATTTGGGAATTTTCAAAAATCAACAACTGTTCCAAAATGTATAAAAAGAGGAAAATTTATAAAGAAATGGTTCGAATTTTGGAGAACCCAGAGACTAGGCCACTGTATTCCTAATATCATCATTGATTAATGAAAGAATCATAAGTTTCCATGAGTTGTTGGGTATAATTTTGTAACCTTCTCTGTCATGCATCATGTTGTGTTTTCTTCTTTCAAGTATAGTAATGAAGTTGCATGTCTTTATTTGCTTATGTAGATAAAGTTAAAATTCCTTAAAGGAGTGCTCTTATACTTGAAGTTTCCAACTTCCTTCCTTAGTTATAGATAATAGTTTCTGTGAAATACCATCATATTATCTTTAACTTCTCCAAGAATCACAAATAGTAGTTTCTGTGTTAAGCAACATATTGTCTATATTTCAGTTCTCATTTTCATAATTCTTTTAACTTATAAATACTAGTTTTTGTGAAAAACCAGCATATTATCTTTAACTTCTCCTTCAAGCTTTCTTCACTCATCATTTATATCTAGCAAAAAATGGCATTCTGAGATGTTCCGGTCATACATGTATTAAGGGTTACAAGACCCAGTTTTCCAGGTCCTTCATTTGAGAACACAACAAACAATAAGTGACAGTAATAATATTTATTAATGTCTTAAGCACAATTTCTCTACATCCAGGAAATTGGTTTCTTAAGGTACAACATTAATTGGTGCCGTTTCCGAGGAGAGAAGACAAGAACATTTTTCCCTGGGTTTTCAATATTTTCCTCTAGTTGTTTAGTGAGGAGGGAATGTTTGACTGTTTTGAAAAAAAGCAATTGCATAAGAGCACTTTTCCTTGGGTTTATTAAGTTTGAAGCTGATTCTTGAGAATGACAAGTTTTAGTAGTTGGTTATACATTCACACCTGTGATTTTCACTTACAAAATTGATTGGCGACTCAACTATATTTTGAAGTTTTTTTTTTTGGGTTTTAATGGCTCTCCCTACATTCTTAGTCCATAGATTTGATCCATTTGATTTTACTGGGATCACTGGCTATCCTCATGATATGCCTGCATTTCCTGCGTGGAATGAGTATCTTCCAAAATTCAGTAGAATGGAATATGAAGATCCAACTCAGAATCTCCAAGAGTTTCATGAATTCATGGAGCAGAAAGGCATAATTCATGAAGATGTGAAGATGAAGTTGTTTTTGTTTTCTTTAGACCAAGAACCTAGGGTTTGGTTCAAGTCTCTGCCTCATTTAAGCATTTCATCTCTAAAATATTTCCATTCAGTATTCAATTCTTATTGTAGAACTTATTATCCACAAAAGTTTCTTTTTGAAGGTTGTTGTGAATATTATGATTTTAAAGAAACTTTAAAAGCTCAAGATAGTCCTGTTGAGGAAACTAATGATCTTGTTGATAATATATCAAGCATTCAGAGAAGTTATAGCCAAATTAACAATGATAAAGTCTCTGAAAGTGAGGAACTATCATCTTCTCAAAATGATGCAGAGAAATTTATAAAACATTTCTCTCCAATAATATCCCAAGCAAAGAATTGGTTGACTCTATTCCAAGCAAATCTGGTGGTTGCAGGAAAAGCACTAGAGACACAACCTATCGAAGACAAGGGAAAGGAAAAAATGGAATCCTCTCAAAGTCAAACATTGGAGGATATGTGTAATATAATTAAAACTTTGTCAGATAAGTTGAATAAGTTAGAGTTAGAAAATAAGAATTCCTAGAGATCTATGTTATATGCAGTAGATGAAGATGAACTTGGTATCGAAGGAGAAAAGTATGAATATGATTAAACATATGCCATTCATGGTGAAAATAAAATTGATGAATATTGGAAACAATTCTCTGATTTCATGCAAGCTGAACTACATAAGAAATGTGACTTGAGATTGAGGAAAAGATCAAGAAGTCAAGAAAATAAAAGTGAGGAGCAAGTTTTGACTTCCTCACCAAAGGTGACTCCACAAGAATCTCAGCCTACAAAACAAGTGAATAAATCAGATCAAGGGAATATTCAGATGGAAGAAAGTTCAAACATGCATCAAGAATTTCTGCTCAGCAGTCGAGAAGAGGAAGAAACAATTAAGTTTCAAATAAATCCCCAGAGATCTTATTTTGATAAGTTTGATGATCCTCCTATTTATAACGAAAATGGTTTAATTGGAGAATAGGATGAAGATCTTCAAGTTCATCAGTTAGGTGTTGAACATACAGGAAGAAACTAGCAAGTGGGATATGTTGGACAGCAATATATTGAGCCATCTATCATGGAAAAAGAGGCTATATTATGTAAAAAGAAAGATGATAAAGAAGTTGTATATCATTGCATTGAAGAACATAATGATGCTCATGGATCAGAGGTAAACAATCTATTTGAATTTGATCATATGTCATATAGTAATGTGAAAATTTTATTTTTCTTCCTGAGGTTAGAATTACAAATTATTTTCAGTCAAGAGATGAAAAGTGGAGACATGAAAGTGACATAGATCATTTTCTTAAAGATGTTGTTGATTGTTCTGTTCAATATATTATCCCAACAAAAGGTTTAATTGAGCAGGAACCTTCATACATAGGGAATTTCTATTTTGGATTTGATCAAGAACAATTTTTTTCTTATACTTTTGAAGATCCTGTGGCAGATTACATGGAAGAATTTATCAGCAGTCTACACATATCATTTTGTGGATATACTCCTAATCTTTGTTGTGAGCTGCTTTTATGCATAATTTATTTTTTGTTCAGGATGAATTGTATTTTAAAAATTCACTGGCAGAATGGTTCAAGATTAGACACTCAAATGCTAACTTGGTATCATTGAAATATTGACTTCACCTGATGGAGATCAATCATGTACATATGTAGGAACTTGTACATAAATAAGCTCAGGTGTTGAGCATTTGGTTTTCCAATTGCAGTTATTCAGTTTAATCATTAGTTGATGAATAAGGGTGACTTTCCCAGTTGGAAACTAGTTTGCAGAGGCTTAAGACTTCAAAATTGTCAAGTTCCAGTTTGTCAAATTTCAAGGTTTTCACAATTTTGGACTCCATGCCCAACTAAGGCTATTGATCTACAATTCTCAATATTTTTCTGTCAAAGTTCAAGCATCTTATCACTACAGATATTGGTGTGGGATCACTGTACAAAATTTTCACACAGCTAAGCTTGGTGAAGCAATATATGACTCCATGCCCAACGGATAAGGCACTAATCTATGATTCTTAGTGATTCTGTGGCAAAAGCACTATCCCCAATTGGAGCTAGATGTTGTACCTTATATTGTGTTTAAGATTATTATTCATTTTTATCACAATGTGTGGTCTAAAAATCATTGCAAGGGTTCAACCTTAATGAGGCTCTCTTATCCGCAAAGTCTAAAATAAATGAAGCATTTTATTTATCATATATTGGAATCGCAAAGGAAACAATTCTTAAAGAATCGGCCCATGTGATCAAGTCAAATCACAATATAAATAATTATATGGAGCCATAACCAATATGTATATATATGTCTGTTAGCAATGCAATTAGATTGCAATCGCAAAACACAGCGAGCATTCATATGAAATACTACCATGGGAATCACCGGTCACCAATTGCAATAAAGGTGTATCTTGAAAACTGTGCAAAGGCTTTGGAAAAGGCGGAATTGCACATTTTTATATGTATTTCTATTATAAAGGATTATAATAGAAATAAGCACTGAACAGGCCAGACCCAAAACATATATATACTATGTTGTAAAGTTCTGGTGGGTCCGTTGTATAGTAAAGTCCCTCATATACATGCATATGGGTTCCGCCAATTGCGATTTGTGATGACAGACCCGAAAAGATATATATTACATTTATAATGTTGGTGGGTCTACAATAACATAGAGTGCCTTTTTATGTATATATGGGTTCCGCTGATTGCGATATGCGATGGCCAGACCCGATATTACATATATTATGTTTAATTCTTTCATTGGATCCGCAATCATTGCATAACGTTAATATATGTATATGAATTATGCCATTTTCCATGGGGATCCAGACCTGAAAACTATATATTGTCTTTTATAATTCTGGCAGGTCCACAAGGTGTACAAAAAGGCATATTTTAAGCTAAAAGGCGGAATTTCGAGCGGATGCAAAGTGGTAAGCAATTTTTAGTGGAGCTCACCCAATTCCACTTATCATTAGACACATAGCAGTCGGGTGGAGAGAGAAAACCACCCATTTCGGGTAGGTATTCTCCGAGCTTATGTCCCACCTGAAATCTTTATAGGTCGTCTGATCCGAAAACCGCAGATCTACAGTGGGGATATATCAGCAGAAAAGGTATGCCTCGATAGTTTTGCGGAGCCCGTATTAGAAGCAGAAAAAGCATGTTTTATGGTATATTTCTATTATAAAAGGTATATAATGGAAAAAGTGCAAATATGAAGAATTTATGCATAAGTCCAATATTACCATAGTTATGCGGCTTAAGGGTGCATAAAGTTAAGTTTTGCAGTGATATATTGGGCCGATTATGATTTGCGATGGAAGTCAACAAAGCACTCAATGGGTGGATTTGACAGATTTATAAAGCAAGATTAACTCTTTTTGAGTTCTGTATTAAGCAAAGGTTTGCGTTAATTTCACTGCGTAAAGTGGAAAATCAACGTTAGAGCCGAATCTAAAGAGGAAGACAATCGGGTATGTTTTCTTTGTATTTGGCCAATCAAAATTCCCGATATGTATGTAAGCCCAGGATTACACAAGATAAACACATTTCATTACAACTAAAATGAATTAAGCATCATTAGGGAATTTACAGAGGAATTCAGCAGCGGATTAACAGAGCAAGCCAACAGTTATTGTCCCCTTCTGAATTTAGTTATGTTCCTGTTATTTCATGTTCTTTGAGGTGTCTTTTATCCACTATAAAATTTTGTAATAGTGTTTACTTCATATAGGTAGAGAAGCAGTTAAATAATTTGGGTAGTTTCAGAAATCAACAACTGTTCCACAATGTATAAAAAGGGGAAAATTTACAAAGAAAGGGTTCAAATTTTGGAGAACCCGAAGACTAGGCCACTGTATTCCTGATATCATCGTTGATTAATAAAAGAATCAGAAGTTTCCATGAGTTGTTGGGTATAATTTTGTAACCTTCTCTGTCATGCATCATGTTATGTTTTCTTCTTTCAAGTATAGTAATGACGTTGCAAGTCTTTATTTGCTTATGTAGATAAAGTTAAAATTCCTTAAAAGAGCACTCCTATACTTGAAGTTTCCAACTTCCTTTCTAAGTTATAGATAATAGTTTTTGTGAAAGACCAGCATATTATCTTTAACTTCTCCAAGAGTCACAGATAGTAGTTTATGTGTTAAGCAGCATATTTTCTATGATTTAGTTCTCATTTTCGTAATTCTTCTAAGTTACAGATAGTAGTTTCTGTGAAAAACCATCATATTATCTTTAACTTCTCCTTCAAGCTTTCTTCACTCATCATTTATATCTAGCAACAAATGGCATTCTAAGATGTTCCGGTCATACATGTATTAAGGGTTAAAAGACCAAGTTTGCCAGGTCCTTCATTTGATAACACAACAAACAATAAGTGACAGTAAATAATATTTATTAATGTCTTAAGCACAATTTCTCTACAGCTAGGAAATTGGTTTCTTAAGGTACAACACTTGGTATAAACCAACCTTCTTCTGGTATTATTCATAACCCTGCTGATCCTACTGGATCAAGCAATGTCCAGTACCAACAAGTTCGAAATCTCGTTGGTCCTTCTGGATCGAGTAATGTTCAATATCAGCAACCCTATGGCGCTTAGGTCCAATACCAAAATCCTTATATTCCATATGGTTCTCAAGGAATGGTTAATCAACCTTACACCATCCAATATAGGTAGTACATCCAGCCTAGCTATGGCCAGATTTAGTTTGGAAATTTCCCAGACACTGTTCAAGTACCCTTGCAGCAGCTTGGACAGCCTCTAAAACAATAAGGGTAACCTTTGTTACTGCAAGGGAAACCTTTGTTGCAGTAGGGGCTCTCCACGCAACAACAAGGGAAAATGATCGTGTAGCAAGGTCAACTGCCACAACCACAAGGTCAGCCCTTGTAACACTTGCAGCAAATCATGCAGTAGCAGATGCAATATGCTCTACACACCTCTCAACCCATGTCCTCGCAGGGCCAACCTCTGTAGCCCTAGGGACAAATTTTTCAACCGCAAGGTCAACCCTTACAACAACAAAACCAACTAGGGCAGAAACAACCCTTGTATACATATCAGCAAGGTCAACACTTGCAGCAAATCATGCAGTAGCAGATGCAATATGCTCTACACACCTCTCAACCCATGTCCTCGCAGGGCCAACCTCTGTAGCCCTAGGGACAAATTTTTCAACCGCAAGGTCAACCCTTACAACAACAAAACCAACTAGGGCAGAAACAACCCTTGTATACATATCAGCAAGGTCAACCCTTGCAGGGGCAGGGTCAAAGTCAAGTCCTACAACAGCAGGCTCAAAATCCTCATATCCTAGGTCAATAGGTTCAAAATCCTACCGGCCAAAGGCATCAGGTACAGAATCCCTATGTCCAAGGGCAACAAGTGTATCAAACTTATTCCCACGGATAGTAGGTCCAAAACCCTCTTGTTCAGGGATAACAAGTTCATTACCCGTATGTTCAAGGCCAATAGGTCCCATATCCATATGTCCAAGTTCAACAAGCTCAACAGCCTTTTAACCTATACGTTGCTTATTAGAAACGTATGGTTGGACAGTTACAAGGTATTCAATGTCAAAATCCTCCCTATGGTCAAGGTAATTTGCAATGGGGTAGCCTCAGATGCCATATGGCCCAAATTCCCCACTCTAGGGCCAAAATCCTTACCAGCAAGGATTGGCTTCTCCCTATGGGCCTGTTTATCAATTTCCCATGCCTTTTAACACCCAATTGCCTTTCTTGGCTACACTCGAGTTGTCAAATGTATCTCGCCTTACGAATGATCCGATTCTTCATTCATCATACTAGCCTTCAGTGCCATCCATGATACCGAGTGATTGTCCAAAGTTTGATGTGAAAGCTAAAGAAGATCCTCAAGCCCATGTGATGACATATCACCTCTGGTTCTCGTCGAAATCATACGTGGATGATTCCATTCATCTCCATATTTTCCAACGAACCCTCATGGGTGCTGCAGCAAAGTGGTACATCGAGCTACCTCGAAGTACTTACCATGACTTTAACTCTTTATCCATGGCTTTCCTCACGCATTTTCAATTGTCAGTTTGCTATGAAACTGGCACCTATTTTCTCACCTCACTTAAGAAAGATATTGTGACACACATCTCTAACCACATCCATGAATGGAGACATAAATGTCGCCTAATCAAATTCGATATTGCTAATCAATTGCTCATTGTATGGTTCACCAAATCATTTGTGGCCCTAATTTCTCGCGATATAGATATGGGTGGATGTGTCACTCAAGAGAAATTCATCGCTCGTGCCCAGTACTTGGATCTAGTTTACTCTCAGTCTAGCACTTTGTATGAGTTATTACCCAATGCTCCATGACCATCATTCAATCCCATAGCATAAAAGTCACCAATTGTTCCTCCCATTAATAGAGTTATTGGTTCAGTATCCCAGACCCCCGCTAAAACTTCTTCCAAACATACGTCAGTCTCAAATGTTGTTCCTAATAGTTCATCCCAGAATCCACTTGGCCCTGGTAAAACCTCAGAATTCCATGTTGTCCAGTCTACAGCAATGGATAAATCCTCGAAAGGAAAGAAGAAAGGCAAAGTCAAAGCTAAAGTCGATGCCTTGAAACAGGGTCCTCCCAAATCGTCTATTGGCAATTCTTCACAACGGAAACCTAAGTATCCCTTCCTCATTTGCGAGGAATATCACTACACTAAGGATTGTCCCCGATGATCTGAAATTAGTCATTTGCTCAAAGGGACCCCCGTTGTCCGCAAAGAGTCGTTTCCATCTCAGCAGACCCAAATGGTAGACCAACCCCAATCTACTTCCTCCAGATCTCAAGTGTTCATGCTGAGTACGCTTATTAATGTGGCTACTAGGTCAAAAGACTATGAAATTCCTACTTCGGTAGCTAGGAAAGAGAAAGAAGCCATGCCTTCTTCTTCTACCCCAAGTTCTTGCCCTCTTCATCTTGAGTGCCCTAACCCTGATTCTAGTGTAAGGCCACCCTCTTGAGGTGTGCTACGGAAATCCTCTTATAATCCCAACGCCTGAGCTGCTCAGCATTACAATATTGTTGAGGATTTGGCTCAGGTGTCGTCATCCATGTCGGCTCTCGAGGTACTCCAAAGCTGCCCATCACAGCGGAAATCTTTTATGTCAGTTATCAGGGGCATCGATCCCACTGATTCCAATTTGATATTTTTTTATCTAGAAAACCATGTTTTGTATCTCCCTCATCAGATCACCTTTCTTATTCAGGTAATCAAAAATGAGAAGACCATCCACCAGACTATCATCGATGAAGGTGGTTCCACCTACATCATGTCGATCACATGTTGCAAGGCTATTGGTTCTCCTGCACTAAACCAATCTCCGAACACTTTGGAAGCTTTCGATGGGCGTGATTCACAACCCTTCGGTGTTTTACCTAACCTTTCCATCACCCTAGAAGGGAAGACAATGCAAGTAGAAGTAGAAATTGTTGACGCCAATCTCAATTATAATCTTCTACCCGACCGAAGTTGGACCCATTCCATGCATAATGTGGCCTCCTCTTTATTTCGCGTGATTTGTTTTCCCTATCAAGGGAATATTGTCACCGTTGAACAGCTCTCTTTCTTTGCCTCTTCCTCCTCATATGGAAATGTTTTGTACGTCAAGAACACTAGTGTTCCCTATGAGAGTGTGGGGGCAGGTCTCTTCAAATATTCTTCCTTAATGGGAATTTTTCCACTCCCACCTCCTCATGTTGCCTCTGTCAACATGATCTCGGTGAGATCTGAACCTTGGGTCATACCTACACTAGATCTTGTTGATACCTAGGGTGAGGTTATGCCGCTTAGTCCCACTGAAGTTAATTACGTGGAAATTATTTCGGCTTCGAACTCTACATCCTCTAATTATTTTATGTCGAAGACCTCTTTCGATACGTACTCTAAATCCTCGTGTTTTGGCACTTTGGAATCTCCTGATCCCTTAGCCGAGACCTTCCTTGTTGATGAAGGTATCATGGAAATCATGTCTCTTGAGGAACCACCTTGGATCGATACTCATCATCGCTCCTCATTCCTGCCTTGCCCGATGGTCATGTCTACCATTTTTGAAGAGTCCTCTTCTTCATTTCCGCCACCAATTGTTACTCATGAAGTATGGTCAGAAGGAAATCTGGGTAATATTACCCAAACGATGTCGATTGACATTTCTATCAAACCCAGTATCATTGAACACGTTCATATTGGGGTATCTTGTTCTCTGGATGAGATCAAGACATATACCCATCTATTTCAGGTATTCGATGATGTGTTTGCGTGCTCCTATGAAGAAATGCCAGAAGTTGATCCTAGCATTATGGTGCACGAAATACCAACAAATCCACACACAAAGCTCGTTCGCCAACGAATTCGCCCGATGCACCCTAGGAAGGCCATCACTATTAAGGGTGAAGTTGAAAAGCTTCTCAAAGTTGGGTTCATCTATCCCATCCCCCTTACAAACTAGGTGTCCAATATTGTCTCAGTCATTGAAAAACAAGGCACGATCCGCATTTGCGTGGATTATCAAGATCTCAATCGTGCCTGTCCTAAAGACAAGTATCCTACTCCATTCATTGATCAAACCATTGATGAATGTGCCAGGAGCGAGATCTTTTCCTTTATGGATGGTATTTCTGGTTACAACCAGATCAACATCGCAGTGGCATATCAAGAAAAGACAGCCTTTATCTATCAATGGGGTATGTTTGTGTACAAGAATCTCCCTTTCGGCCTCAAAAATTTTGGAGCCACATTTCAACGAGAAATGTCCTATGCATTTCATGATATTCGCGGCTTTGTCCAGCCTTACTTGGATGACCTTCCCACTCATTCTCATAAATTCCAAGATCACCCAGACCATCTTCGACAAATTTTGTTGCGCTACAGACACTATAACATTCGGTTAAACCCACACAAATGTGTTTTCTGCGTACAATCAGGATGACTCATCGGCTTCATCATTTCCAAGGACGGTATTCGCCTAGATCTGCTAAAATTCTAGGCCATTGTAAATTTACCCCCTCCATCCTCACTGCACCAACTCCAGAGCCTACAAGGAAAGGCCAATTTTCTCCGTCATTTTATACCCAACTATGTCGGGCTAGCCATAGGATTCACCCGGTTGCTCAAACAAGGAACACCCTTTGTATGGGACAAGGTGGCCCAAAAATATTTTGATAATCTCAAGGCCATCCTCGTAAATGCTCCTCTGTTGCACCCACCAGACTATTATCAAGATTACTTCCTTTACCTAGCTGCAACCCATAGCACCATTTCTATGGTCTTAGTCCAAGATGATGACGAAGTCAATGAACATGTAATCTACTACCTTAGTCAGAATCTCCTCGACACTGAAACGCGTTATACACATGTCGAGAAGCTAGATTTGGTTGCTATTCAGGCTGTTCAATGCTTCCAACACCATATCCTTTTGCGGACAACGATAGTGATTTCTGAATGCAACCCTATGACCTATATCCTAACTCGTCAGTTGTTGGGGGGAAAATATTCTAAATGGATCATGATCCTGCAAGAATTTAATTTGGTATTCACTACAACCAAATTTAAGAAGTCACTTGTTTTCATCGAATTGATTTGTTACCTTCCCTCCAAGTCTCTCCCTGGCGGTGCAGATGAATAGCTTTCGGATGAGACCCTCTTTCTGATTAGCACCCTTGATCTGTGGTACAGTGATATCATCGTGTATCTCCAGACGTCCATGTTTCAGTCCATGTTGACCAAGGATGATCACTGAACGATTCGAAATCACTCCCAACCCTACCATATTATTGGTGATACCTTATAGCATGTCGGTGTTGATTCAATTCTTCAATGATTCCTTCCGATCAAGGAAGCTGAAAGAGTTTTCAATGCTTGCCACTCTAGGGCATGTGGTGGTCATATGTTTGGTTATGCTACAACTCAAAAAATACTTTGCACTAGTTATTTATGGCCGTCTATCTTCAAGGACTGCATTCTTGCTGTTCACAAGTGCCATGAATGCCAAATCTACCAACGCAAGATGCATGCCCCACCCACTCACCTACACCCTATCATTATCGTTGGTCCTTTTGCCAAATGGGGCATCGATTATATGACATGTAACCCTCATTCGGCTGGGGGGCATGGCTATATTATCGTCGTTGTGGATTGTTTCACCAAATGGGCCGAAGCAGTGCCTACATACTCTGCAGATGGTAAGACATCGGCTCAATTCCTTTTCAAACATGTTGTTTCCAAGTTTGGCGTACCCCAAGCCATCGTCATAGACCATGGCTCCCATTTCAGAGATTACATGATGCCTAAGATGACATCTGCATTGGGCTTGCGCCACGATGGCTCGACCCTATATCACCCCCAAGCCAACGGCCAAGTTGAAGCCGTGAATGAATTCTTTTTCACAATGCTTCAACGTACTATTGGGACGCACAAGTCAAATTGGCATCTCATGCTCTTTTCAGCTCTATGGGCCTACCAAACCTCAACCAAAGATGCAATTGGTTTCACACCATTCCAGCTAGTCTATGGGCTAGAAGTAACATTTCCAATTGAATGTGAGATTCCTTCACTCAAGTTAGTTGTTGAACTCCTCCCTGAAATTTCACCTCAAGACAAACGCCTCTTATATTTAGAACGACTAGATGAGACTCGTCGTCTCACTGCCTTGATCATCGAAGCGCTAAAGAAATGGGTCAAATCCCATTTCGATCAATCAATCTCCCCCCGCGCATTCTCTGAGGGCGATTTAGTATTATTATATGACCAAGCTAACGATAAGATAGGGGCAAGCAAGTTCGAACCTATGTGGCATGGGCCCTACATCGTGAAATGCGTTTTGTAAAAAGGAGCCTATGAGCTTATTGATTATGAAGGAAACCCTCTCGATAAGCCCTGAAATGGGCTTTACCTCAAGAAGTACTATGCTTAGGTCATCTTGCATGGTTACTTGTGTACATTAGTGTGTCATTCATTTTTTTGTAGCGTGGTTTTGTATGATAGTTTTCAAACAGCCTTCCTATTTACTATGTTTTTCTTGCTTTGCATATGTCTACGAATCCCCACATTGGTTTCACTGATGGTGCTTGTCGTAGTACCCAGAACTTATTATCCACATCATGGGCTATTTATGACCCTAATGGTGAGTTGATTGACCTTCAAGGTATCTGTCTAGGTTGCACAATCAACAACATTGTTGAATACAGTGCGGTCATCAAACTATTGTCAAAAGCCATTGCTCTAGGCATTAGAGAATTGGTTTTCAACCTGGATTCACAGCTTGTCGTCCTTCAACTCAATGGGCAATATTCCATCAGGAATCATCAAATATTGATAATGTATCTTCATATCCGTCTATTCGAAAGGAATTTTGATTACGTTACATATCATCATATTCCTAGACGCATGAATACATTGACAAATGCATTATCTAATCATGTGTTGGATAGACATTTATGAAACATGTAAGAGATAAAACAAACCATTTGTACCATAGTAGACAGGAAAATACAACATATATA
>APFE030681720.1:0-62807 GCA_000404065.3 Pinus taeda
GGTTAAAACCTATACTTTCCAATTGAAAGGGTTTGATTAGCCATTGAGTACATATGATAGCTCAAAATATGGCTCCAGCCTCAATTCCAATGTTCTTCTCCTGAACTCTATGGACATCTAGGAATCACATCCATAATGTATCCTTAGAATGATGCCTGCAGCTCCCATGGACATCCATCGACAGCCATCACTGTAATCATAATTTTACGGATTTTCCAATAAGCCTTCTCCTATGATGATTCTCTACATGAAGCGTGTAGCTACCGTGAGATTCTTGTTGGGCCATCACTACTAGCATATGTTGCAACAAGAAACCAAGCTTGTCTATTTGAAATCAATTCCAACACTCTTGCCTACTGTTAGGCACTGTTAATTACCCAACACATCTCCCCAACATGATAGTTAACATAAAATTCCAACAGACTTGCAGATTCCCTCACTAGGCCACTGGCCATCCACACAATGCCAACTATCCAATGTATTCCAAGCATGAATGTGGGACTCAAACCAAAATAACCAACTAGGGAATTCTGAGGCCAAACCACCTCACCCTCATCAATAGAAAGCAAGTTTTACCACAATCCACACTAGATCACTAGGCCAAAACAATAAACATGTAATAAGAGGCTTTAACATGATCTCCACCAGATCACCGTGCCAAATCATACATGAACGCCATCGAATTTATCCAACTACACATAGATGAATTTTCTAGTCTCCAAGTTTTATTGAAATACACGCTAGATCACTAGGTCCTAACTGAGACTCCACTCTCTAGGCTTTATTGTATATCCCATTTGAGGATTTGTAGGCCTGATGGAGAGCACCCACCTCTAGGATTTACTGTATATCATTCCATTAATAGGTTGATGTTTCCTAGGCCCACCGAGGCAAAAAAAATACAACTTTACCACAACCCACATCCTAGTTCAGGGGTTACTAGGCCATCTATTCTTGATTTAGACATCTAGCTCACTTAGCTTCGAATCCATCTGAAAATCTAGCTCAACTCAACATAGGGAGAACCCCATCACACCATGGCTATCAAGAAATGGAAAGGCTAGGCTGAAAACATTGTTACACATAGAAAAACCCACGCCATGACAACAAATAACCACATGTAATACCATGGATGCCAAATATAGCAAGGAAATCAAACATGCAAATCGATACCTACAAATAATCTTGTTGTAGCTTCTTGGTTCTGGTCTTCCTTGCTTGATCTCTACTTCCTCTTTGCCTATTTTTCCTTTCTTAATCGAATGTTGAAATGATCCAAGGAAAATCTAGGTTCCCTAGAGTGAGAGGGAGAGAGAAAATAATGAGAGAACTCCAAAATTGATCTGTCAAAATTTTACATTGACTAGGCTTGAGTAAAATCTTTCCATCTGATCCTCATAAGCCTTTTTATCAATGAGGCCTCTCTTTTCTTAAATTTGCATTATTTTCCTTCATTTTCCTCCTCACATGCAACATGTGACTTTTGAACTTCCTTTTCTCCTAATTTTTGTTATTTTCATAAATAAAATGCCAATTAATTGCTCTTTCCTTTCTAAAGTCTTTGCCATTGCCTTTTCCATTTTCCTTAACCATAATAACCAAACGAACACTTACTAGTATGTTTTTCCCAACATTCATCTTGGAATATGTGTCCCATGACTTTGGTCTTATTTTTTCCTTTATTAACTTTTAAATGGAATTTTGACCAAGTTTGTTACAAAACCCTATCCCTTGGGGGAACACTATCCTCAGTGTTTAACGACACCTATAACCAGCAAGACCACTGCAACAAAATATACTGCCCATGGAGCTTTATAACTTAGCTTGTTGCAGTATTTATAATTACAACCATTGAAACATGACAAACATATCGTTTACTGGAGCTTTATAACAAATATCATTATGATATTTACAATAAAAACCACATATACTTATGCACATTTTTTTTGACCAACAAATGATCATATTGTCTATGGAGCTCTATAGATCTAGTTAGATACAATATTTACAATAATATACACATATACACATATGCACATTTTCTCAACCAGAAAATAAAAGGAAATGATGCTTGCATCTGGAACAAGGGAATCTGGAGGCTCACACCCCTCCACCCTTAAAGAAATACTAGTATTCACCTCCTCCACAGGAAGTCCAGAATCCACTACAAGGTCAAATCTGCATCCAATGTCTAGTGCTATAATCCTATGCCACTTGTCCTCTCAGTCAATATTTATCAACTATTTTCCAAGGGCACACTCCCAATGTGTATTTGATTCCCTTTGGAAATGCTAATGACAAAGAAAAAAATGTCCATGTCCTTACCTTCTATGCTACAGAGTCCCTCGGGTGATCTGGTCACCCCCTTCTATGCAGTCACACACCTTACATGTTTCACTGGAACCCTCATCCCGGGCATTCCACCGCTCAACATGGTTTCCTCACATCGGAAGGTATGAAATTTGTGGCATATCTCTCCCTTAAAACCATCATACTGATCATATCATGTGCATGGAAATCAATGGACTCTATTGAGTACCAGTGTCCCACAATGGCCTTTCTCCTAAAGTGCTTTACCAACATACTGCTGCATGTTCCAATTCCTTTCAGTGACATCATTAAATCTTGGAGTCAATTTCAACCACCCAAAACGGGTATTTTTGTGCTTCTTATACCAAGAACATAACTTCATTAGATTTAAAATAAATTGAAATAACTTTATATCATACCACATTGGTGGCCCGTCAACAAGGTATATTTGCAATTTTGTTTGCTTCCTATCACAACAAGTCAAACTAGCATCTTTGAAAAAATCATCATGTATAAACATATCACATCAAGTTAGCTCAGAACACATCCATCGTAGATCAAAATCATAAATCACATTAACCAATATAAACTAGAATCATATATCACATGTAATAATCATAGACCAATATCATAAATCACATGCATAATAAAACTTAAATAAAATACAAATACTTTTCCTTTAATCAATCCTTAGCTTCTACCATTTTCCTTATTCCATACTCACACCGAATTGGTTTCCACACCCAACAAGCACACAATTATTTCTCCTCCCCCATGTGCACTTACACATAGTGTGCATCACACATATACAACCATACACGACATACAACACAATGTAATACATGCACCTACACCTAATATAACACACATCCAACTACACCTAGTGTACAACACAACACAAAACATACTCCTACATCCACTGTACACAACAACACAAATACATACACAAAGTACAATAGAATGAATACATATGTCATGATACCATGACTACATAATGCACTTACATAGTAATGCATGCTCACAACACAACATTTATGACATGCACAAAATACCACATGTACACCAATACCATATGTACAACAAGTACATAGTAGCACTTGTACACAACACCACCTACACAACATGTACACAACATCACATGTACATGCCACCACCTGCACAGTGCGCACACAACGCTGTATGTACACGACACCACCTATACAGCATGAACACAATACCACATGTACACAGTACCACATGCACGACATATACATGACACCACATGTACACAAAACCACATGCACTACATGTAAAAAGCACCCCCTGAACACAACACCACATGTACAACATGTACACATCACCACATGCACATAGCACCATATGTACAATTATGCACACAACACCATGTATACATAGTACCACTTGTATGAGATGCACACAACACCATATGTACATAGAACTAAATATACAACATGCACATAGAATCATATGTACGCAACACAACATATCTAACATGTGCACAACACCATATGCACACAACGCCGCATATCCATCTTGTGAACAGTACGATATGTACACATCACCGCATATGCAACACGTACATACCACCATCTATACCGATCACTGCATATGCAATATGCACACAACACCATAGGTACAATCACTGAATATAAAATATGCAAAACATATATACAATAATAACACTGCATATCCAAGACCACATTTTTTCTACCAAGTAATCTTGCTTCCAGTATCTCTCTGCCATCCATGCTTATCCTAGCATGTCGTGGGCCATGTTATTTTCATTCGACTGATGCATCTCTTAGCATTAACATGTCCATAATATAATCACAGACATAGTATAATAAATAATATCAATTCATATCCACATGATACTAGCCTCAAAGATCTGTCAAGCTACTCTTCCCACTTGATTCCTCATGAACCAACAATCTCTTCATGTCATTCCCTTGCATAAGCAATCATTCCTCCACAAGAACGATTACTGGTAACCCTGTTAGACAACAATATGTATACATACATATACATATACATATAAACATCAACATAAAAAATCATGATCCTGTCAGACAACGAAATACATACATACCTATATACATGCATATATATAAACATTATCATAAACATGATCACAACATAATTACCAAATATCATGAGGTCAAGTTTAAGAGAACTCCCTTTATCCATGCACAACATTGAGAAAAACCATTCCCAACATAGCCAAAGCATCTAACGCATCAACTCCATTTACCTTACATTTCATGTTAGCTTTCTCGTGATTTTCCTGTCAGCATCCATTTACACTAGTGGACCCAACCAACTTCATTGATTATCATACTCTTACATTTAGCTTCCCTTACACATGCACTAGATTCATTTGAATATTTCATTACGTGTTGGGTTTCATTCAACTCTTCTTGAGCTCCGTTAACTTTTCTCTTTCCCAACCAATTCCCAAGACTCTCAAAACATAAAAGGAAATAACAAGAAGAAAACAGAAAAATACCATCAAAACCAATAACAATACAACACCATAAACAAAGTGGCAAGTCCTTGCACCAGATATAAACGAATGACAAATAAATCTCAAAAAATCACAAAAGGCAAAAAGCGCAAGCATAACAATAGACACCATGAATAAATCCCATGGTTCTCAAGGAAAGCTCAACCTGAGCCTTATTCAAGTTTTCATGGAAATCTCTTTTTCCATGCAATCCCCTACATCATACCGCCATAAACACATAACTTTCAGTGCATAAGTGAACATAACATTACACAAATTACCTTACCTTAATGTGCCACGCATGTTTCCCTACAACGGCTCACACATGTCAATCACATGTTCCAAAGATCAAGGCAACA
The DNA here is from genome assembly GCA_000404065.3 of Pinus taeda. Taxonomy (NCBI): domain Eukaryota; kingdom Viridiplantae; phylum Streptophyta; class Pinopsida; order Pinales; family Pinaceae; genus Pinus; species Pinus taeda. The sequence continues at coordinate 5,173 of APFE030681720.1, forward strand.
TATGTATTACTTGAAAATAAACGTTCACCAAGTATAACAAACATGTCATAAGAAAAATAAATTCACATTCATAATTCATAATACATAATATTACATGCAAATACATATTAGTTTTCTCAACAGGTATGTGTTAGTATGACCATATTAAACATGATCATTTCTTCATGCAATCTTAGAGACACATACTAATATCATGCAATTAATCAATCATTCAAACAAAGTATAAACATACCATTTTAGATAAATCAACTATATGACATAATAGACACTAAACACTCAAACACCAAATAGAAGATATAATCAAAGAATCAAATAACAAATATATGACATAAGCAAATTCATACCTTAATGTATCTCAGGGGAGGCTATCTTGTCTGCACAATCAAGATATATTAGCATGATATAACTTCACAACACATCAATTCAACCATAAATAAGGTCATGATATCCATAAGAGTAACTAGCTAACATGTTCACATCATAAACTCACAAACAATTTTCATTCATGCATAACAATCACATATGCACATCAATCTAGATTAATATGCCATCATTAGGGGAAATTTGAGGTCTAAAATGGGCCTCTTAAGGAAATAATAAAATAATAGCTAAACTAATAAAATAATATTTATGAATTTGCATTTCACTTTTTGCACCACAATCCATGTAACCATGGTTAAATTCAATTAAAAAGTTGTACCAAAATAAAATTGATAAAGAAATTGTATTGATGTAATTATAGATAAGAAAGAGCTTTTCAAGAAAAAGGCATTATCATTGAACAACTAATGCATTTGTCCTTTGTACTTAAATGACTTAAAATAAATTATAAATATAATTTCATAAATTCTTAATTGTATAATGTATATTAATTTTGTTATTAAAATTTAACAATTAAATTATATAATAACATGTAAATATAACATATATATATAATTATAAAATATAATAATTTTTCTTGGCTAATTTAAATTAAAAATAAATGTAGAATTTAGCTCAGTTGGTTAGCTCCCAGCTATGTACCTCACCATTTGGAGGTCTCGAAGCATCCCTCAATGCCCTGGGGTTGGGGTAGATCCTTCCAGGTTGATATGCTGAATTTTTCCTAGTGTAGTAGCCACTCTGTCACATGAACCATCTTATTATATATATCGGGTGTGTGTACACACACACACACACAACCAATATATTAATTTTTAAGATAAGCATCACAACACAATTTGCATATTATTTTATAATTTCAATTTAAATATAAACAAATTTGTAGTACTAGTAGTTATATTCACTTTTAATCAGTAAATATTTTAATAAAATTATTATTGCAGTTAACATAATATAAATTTATTATTTTCTACTTTGGAAAAGCATTATAATTTTTTTATAATCTTTATCACATTGATTTGTTTAAAAATGTTATAATAATATAATTTTGCATATTATTCAATAACTTGAAATTAAGCAAAATTTGTAAGATCAGTTAATTAAAAAACACCATAAATCACACAAAACTAATATAACTTTTTCTTTAATTTTAATATGCTTGTATTGTTATTAATATTAGAATAATATTCTTTATAGATTTTATTTATCTTAAAATTACAAGGTTACATTTTTATTTATTTTGATTTCATATGTATAATATATATGTATATAACTAACTTATAATTAATTTGAAAATTGTAATATTAAATAATGAGATAAATATATAATTCAAAAATAAATTTATGAAAATATACAAATATAATATTTACTGAAAACTTTGTAAAGACATGAATACTTTATTGATATATGCATTCATTCTTTCAAAAAATATGAAATGACAATACTAATATTTTATTGAAAAAGTGTGAAATGAATTTTATTATGAGTACTTTACTTTGACATTAAAAGTACTTAGAGCACTACCATGGTTAACCGTGAATTTTAATCCACCATTGAGAATCTTTCACTCAAGAAATACCACCTCAACCACTGGGGATAATGTCATCCCTTGAAATGCGATTTGTTCTCATAAACTGAATTTTGATTGTACATTTCTCTTAGGAGACACATTTTAGACCTCAAAATTCCCCTCATGAATATCACAATTTATTAACTCATACCTAAATTCCATAACCCTAACCATCTGCATTGGTCGATCCAATTTACCATGATACATATAACATCAAGATCTTAATGCAATAACCCTAATCATTAACTATCATATAACAACAACAAGTTAACATATAACATAATCATCAGGTTAACTATCATAAAACAACAATGTCGATGCATACAACCATAGGTTACTATCATTCATGACTATTTCACACGTGCATATGACTACACTAATCAACTAGCATTTATCATACATGTAATCATAATAATAATAGAATGACAAGCATATCAGTAACCCTAATTCTTATAACAAACTTTAACCAACATACATGCCTTCCCACAATACAAACATGTATGATGATCTTCTCTTACCCCGAAGTTCATTATTGCAACTTCACTTTAATGATCTGCATCTACTACTTTATCTCAACAAACTCATTAGCATCATAACATAGCAATATCATCATGATGATCTAACTACATATAATGACCTCACAATGCACGTCTAACCTACCATACATGCACAAACATAATCATGGCAACCCATGCATAACAACATATAGCCACTGACATGCATAATAAAGTCATATACAACCAACATGAATTCATTGCAAACACATACCAACATTGGAATCATCAACTCCTACATGGAAACACAACTATAACAATGACCACTACCATGCATACATAACAAGCGTATATGCAACCTACATCCATGCATGACAAAAAAAGAATTCCCATCCAGTCTGAGGATGCTACTCTGATACCACTCCGTGGTATCAAATATTACCCAAAGAGAGTGAAACCATGCTCTAATACCACTTTGTAACACCATCACCCCACATCTATGCATGTAACTAGCCAAATGGGGTAAATATGTGACTTGAGGCCACGATAATGGGATTTAACCTTTTAGGTGACCTTCAATATGTGGAACCGATGGAAAACAACAACACAAACATTCTATACCTGCTGCAAGACTCCCAAAAGCAATCATAGTCATCCTAAACCCCTGGATGCTCCCTTGATATGGACAAGGGTGCATCTAGAAGGCTCTAGTTTCTCCCAAAACAAGGCATGGGTGCATCTAGGGAATTTATCCTCAATCCTGTGCCTATGACTCTAGGGTTTATGCCACTGTTTTAGGCCCAAAGTGCAGGTCATTGCCTAGAACCCCATGACACTTTCAGAACTAAAATATAACAACAAAATAATGATACAAATGAAATTACTTGAACAAGTAATTGACTGGACCTCTACTAGCCATGACAAACATTTCGTAAAACATGTCACAAATATGTAATTTATAGGTTTAAGCAACATATATGAGCATAGCAGTCTCATACTTATCTGCGAATCATTAAGAGTCATTATTCCCTTATATTCTTAGCTACGTTATAATATATTAGGTCATATATACATTGTTCATTAATTTACAAATAAAAACATGAGGAGAGCCATACATCATCACTGTCATAATACATGCTTATAACTAGCATAATAAAAATATAAATATCAAGGATACATTAGCCATAGAATCCACATATAAACCAGCACATTTACACATAATATACCAAGGAAATAACCTCTTATTAATAAATGAGAAATCTAACCCAGTATGGGGCTGCCATGTTCCACCTAACCATAGATTGGATGAGAAAAATCTATCTTCAACCAATCACCCTTGTTCCATGTTCCAAGAATGAAGGTTAGACTCAAACCAAAAGTACCAACCAATGCATCCTGAGGCTAAACTACCTCACCCTCATCAATACAAACTAGACTTTACAAAAATAAACACTGGATCGCTAGGCCAAAACAATATATATGTCATATAACATGTTTTATCATAATATCCACTAGATCACTAGGCCAAAACGAGCATGGATGCCACCAAATTTCTCCACCTACACCATGAATAATTTTCCTGTCTCCTAGTCTCTACGATTTAACACAATCCACACTGGATCACTAGTCCCTAACCAAGACTCCACTCTTCAGACTTTAATGTATATCCTATCCCGGGATTACTAGGCCTGATCAAGAGCACCCACCTCTAAGATTTATCATATATTCCAACGTTAATTGTTAGACAATTGCTAGGTCCACGAAGGTAACACAAAATCTGACTTTAGCACAACCCTCTACCTGGTTCAGGGGTCACTAGGCCATGTGTTCTTTAATTTAGAGATCCAGATCACTCAGCTTCAAATCCATCTAAAAATCCTACTAAACCCAAAACATGAGAAGCCCATCACATCATGACTATTCGAAAATGGCAAGGATAGGTTGAAAACATTGTCACACCTAGAGAAACCCATCCTGTGATAAAAAAGAACCACCCACAAATACCATGCATACCAAAGCTAGCAAGGAATTCACACATGCAAATTGATACCTACAAAGAATATTGTTTCTAGCTACTTGATCCTACTCTTCCTTGCTTGATCTTTGCTTCCTTTTCCTTGCTTTATCAAATGCTTAAATGCTCCATGAAAAATCTAGGCATAGAGAGAGAGAGAGAGAGAAAATAATGACAGAGATCCAAAACTGAACCAAAAAAAGCTTACATTGACCAAGCTCGAACAAAATCTTGCCAATTGTTCATCATAAGCCTTTTCTCTCAATGACTTTATATTTTCTTCAATTTCCATTATTTTCCTTTATTTTTCACCTCACATGAAGCATGTGATCTGTCACCTTCTTTTTCTCCTACTTTCCATTATTTTCATAAATAAAATGTCAATTAATTCCTATTTCCTTTCCAAAGCCTTTTCCATTGCCTTTGCCCATTTCCTTAGCAATAATAAACAGAATGAACACCTACTATGATCCAAAATATTTTCCTTATAGATGTATTAAAGAGTTACATGTATAAATTGTAGCTTAAACATAGAAATTCAATGTGGACATGAAAGAAGATGAGAAACACATAAAGCATGCAAGAAGACAAGAAACTTGATAATAAAGTTCGTCCGATTTGGACTATGTCTCTAGGCCATGATTAATCAGTGGGAAGGCCTTCATTCATTAAGTAGCATGAGAAAGAAGAGTACAATCATCATTTTCAAAAAGGAGTCTGATAACTCCATACTAAAAAATAGCCGAAAAAATGTAGAACTCTATTGGAGTAAAGGACAACACCATTGCATTCGTGGCATTGACAAATGCTGAAACCATATAAAATTTGTTAAAATCTCACAGTGAAAATCTAACCCCCTAGAGAAGTTGCTCAAATCATGGTTCCAACCCCCTCTCCGCACCACTCATGGTTCCATAACATGAAAAATTGGTCTCCCTCAAACTGCATTGCCACTCCTCCATTGCCTGAGCGCACTGATGACCTGAGTTTAAATATAAAAATGGTGGGCAAAGTTTTCAAAATCTCCATTGGGGAGAGTGGCTAGAGATCTGATTGTTGTGGAAGGGTTTGGGTAGTCAAACCCCACCCCCTCCCATTTTACATAACAAAATATTAATATTTGGAAAGGAGGTTGTGTTGGGCCCGCCCACCTCACCTCCGCTCTAACAGTGGCCCCTATCCCTATTCACATGGGTGGTGTTTGTTTAATGGTGGTTGGGTCCGTGCCCTAAGGACCAACCCACCACCTACTCTTTTGCATGCAACGAGATTATCCCAGGTATGGGTGAGAGGCTGAGGGTAGTGGCCCACCCCTCCATAATTACATATATATGATAAGGATTGGGGTGGTGGGGTTGATGGCCTGCCACCCTAATTTTTTTAATATCTTTTTTATTATAAAACAACATGGCCGTTATTGAAAATCCAAAATTTGGACTGAAGGAGACTTTTTAATGAGGCAACTATTTCGTTCGTAATCTAACCCAAGTTGGCTGGATTTCATTCGCTAGAAAAATTCTAGATGGTGTCTCCATTAAGCTTTCCTAGTCAGCAAAATTCAACCAAAACATTCACTACCTCTATATTCCTCATCTAGACTCGGATTAGAGTGACATTCACACTGTTGGAATCAGGGAAACAAGCACTTTGATCTGATGTCAAGTTAATCAACTTTCCACCAATTTTAATTCCAAGCATTTTCCATGCCATTGGTGTTTGGAAATCCACCTGGATCAATCTACCCCATTGAGGAGCTTTTGGACCGCCAAAAGCTTTATCAGTCAATTGGAAAGTGAGGGAATTGTTCCTTCACTCTTTCTTTTTCTAACCATTTTACCTTGCTAGGGTGCATCCTCTTGAAACCAACTCAAAGGTATTCCACATCTCCCCATTGTGAAGTCCTAGTACTTCTATCAAGGATGATATCTTTAGGTAACTCATCGAGATACTCTAGTGCAAAGTCGTCAACTGTAGGAACTATGCCTACCTCTTCTGTGTCCATAATCAATGGTGGCTTATACATCTTTAAGTTTTCCACATTGACTATGGAGTATATTTGCATATATGTCAGAAAATTGAGATGGAAGGCATTGTTTCCAATCTTCTCCAAGATGATGAATGGACCATACCAGATTGGTCACAACTTCTTCCTTTCTCTCTCCATCCTTTCCTCCTGATATGGAACCATACTTTGTCACCCACTTGAAATTGATGGTCAACTCATTGTTTTTCATGTCGGGCGTTGTACTAGGCTTGACATTTATCCAACTACTCATATACTTCTTGGTGAATCCACTGGATCTGCTAAATGAACTGCTGTACTTTGTCCCTGTCATCATGTCCACTAGAGTCATCTTCTCTTCTAGAGACCATATCAAAAGGGTCTTTTTGTAGGTAGCCAAAACAGGTCTCAAATGGTGAACGATGCTAGATGAGTGCACTGATCGGTTGTAAGAATGTTGCACATATGGAAGATGCTCATCCCACAACTTAGGATGTTTCCCACAATAGCCTCAGAACAAGTGTACCACAGTGTGGTTGAAAACCTCTATCTATCTGTCAATCTTGGGATGAAATGTCGTGCTTCGTTTCAACTTGGTATCCATCATCTTCCACAAGCTAGTCCAAAACTCTCCAAGAAAGAAAGAGTCTCGATCTGACACAATCGATGTGGGCAACCCAAAATGGACCCAAACATGCTGAAAGCAAAGATAAGTAGTCTCCTTTGCAGTGATCTTATTTTTTACAAGGAATTAAAATACACATCTTACTAAAACATTCAATGATGACATACAAATAGTCATGACTTTTTCTAGACATAGGCAAACCTCCTACAAAATCCATTGACACACTTTCCCATGGACGACTCGGAAAAGGGAGTGGTGTGTAGAGCTTGAGTTTTCTATTAGAGGGTTTTGAAACAGACACATCACACATCCCTTTACATAGTTAGTCATAATGTTCTTCATATGAGGCCAAAAAAAAAATCTTTGTACAGGACGCAAAGGTTTTTCAACACCAAAATGACCAGACACAAGGGAGATGTGGCCCTCCCGAATTACATGTACCCTTTCCCCTGTGGGTATGCACAATTTGTCAAGGTGATACAATATTTTCCCCTGCAAGTGATAGTTGTCCACCTGTGAACCATGGGTTAGTTTTGTATAAATCTCCTTAAAGTCATCATCATTAGCATATTTTTCAACATAAATTTCAAAATATCATGAAGCATTATGCAAAATAACAGAAGAAGAAATAGGAGAGCGAGATAGCATAACAACCACTTTGTTTCTAGTTCCCTTCTTATACATTATTACCAGATGAAATTGCTAAAGAAAACCCATCCATCGGAAATGACGAGATTGCTACAACTTCATTTGTGATTGAAGATACATGCAAGGGTTGGTGATCCATATGGATGATGGTCTCCTTGCTGATCAGGTAGTGTTTCCACTTTTTTACACTTCGGACTAAGGAATATAAATCCTTGTTATAAGTGTGATAGTTTATCAAAACCTGAGATAACTTCTCTGAATGGTAACATATCAGCTTCTTTTGCTGTATTAGTACAACTCCCATGGCATATCCATTGGCATTTGTGTCGATCTCGAATGGTTATTGGAGATTTAGTAAGGCCAAGACCAGTGTGGTGCTACTCTTTTCTTTCAATGTTTCGAATGACTTTTTCTACTTTCCTCCCCATTTAAAGACTTGCTTTACACTAGTTAATGTGTGTAAAGGTTCTCCATTAAAGGAAAAATTGGCAATAAATCTCCTCCAATAATGTATTGCACCAAAAACGCTGTGAACCTCGGTTACACTAGTAGGCTTAGGCCAATTTACAATTGCTTCAACCTTAGAAGAATCAATTTTTAGCTGACCATGACCAACAATATGACCTAGGTAAACCAAAGAGGTTTTTCCAAACTCAAATTTTAACAATTTTACATAGAGTTTTTCTTTTTTCAATACATCAAGCACATTCTTCACATGGCATACATGTTCATTCCAACTTTTACTAAAGACAAGAATATCATCTAGATATACAGGAACAAATTCATCAATGAAAGGCCTAAAGACATCATTCATGACCCTCTTGAAAGTGGGTGGAGCATTGTAAAGTCCGAATGGAATCACCATCCATTCGAACAACCCCTTTTTGGTCTTGAAGGCAGTTTTCTACACATCCTACTCTACAATTCAGACCTAGTGATAATCACTATGCAAATCCAATTTGGTGAAATAGATAGAATTCTTTAACTGATCTAATAAATCATCTATGCACAGAAGAGGGTAATGATTTTTCACATAATTTTGTTTAGTGCTCAGTAATCCATGCACATCCTCCATGTGCCATCCTTCTTCAGCATTAAGACAATCAGTGAGCTGCATGGAGAAGTGCTCGGTCTGATGACCCCTTGGTTCAATAGTTCCTGCACCTATGTTTTGATCTCCTCCATCTCAATGGTCGACATTGTGTACATGGCAATATTTAGTAAAGGAGAATCATGTTGCAAATGGACCTCATGTTGGATATCCCTCTTCAGAGGTAATCCCCTTGGTTCCTGAAACATCTCATCATAGTTAGAAATTAATTCACATAATTCCCTTTTATGCACATGATCACAAACCTGGAAAGCATCAGATAATTTTGCATTTTCCGCTTACAACCATAAGCATGCAACTCTTACTAGAATTAACCAACCTCTTCATTTGTCCTGCACTTACAAGGTTGGCATTGATTTTAGTTTGATGGGCCCTTACAATATATTCTACCCCATCTTCTGTGATTTCGTATTTGTTTTCGTGATGGAATAATGGTGCCTTTCTATCATATAGATATGGACTCCCTAACACCATGCCAAATATATCCAATGGTATCACATCAAGTTCTACCTCATCCACTAACTTAGAAGTGATCACAAACTTAACCTTGCACTACTTAGTTGCATTCAAGTTTTGGATATGGTTTGGTTTCAAGCCTAGCTTCTTTACCAAGGACTCTGGAATTAAGTTTTCTTGGGATTCGGTATCAAATAGAGTTTCCACTTTTGCATGATTTATGATAACTCTAATATGAAATAGCTGAATACTACGAGTGCAACCCCTATACTACTAGTGTAACCCCTTATTGTTATTAGTACAACCCCCTTATTATATTGTTGTACCCATGTAGTCCCCATATTGTTACTATTGTGCCCCATAAAAGCCCACTATTGTTATTATTGTGCCCTTACATTATTATTGTTATGTCGCCTCACATTATATTATGACTCTTTAGACTCCTATATATAGAAAGGAGGTCTTGTCATTTGTATCATCAAAGAATTGTTCATTTATGTAAGGTAAAGGAGGTTGCCCCCTCAAAGGAGTTGAATTCTAAGGTGTTGATCTATATTTTCTATCTTTTTGTGAGTTGGTTCCATAACATTTGGTATGAGAGCTATGGATTCTAGGGTTTCACTACTCCAAATAGGTCATCGTGGGATTTGTGCTATACCTATTTCGCTATGAAGTTTCAGAAGCTAAGAAGAAAACCCATTTGAGAAGAAATTGGTCTAAATCTCGGGTTCGAATTTCAGAGCATTTGGTGCTATATTTGCGGAGACATGATCTGAGGAGGTTGGTCTTTTTGCAGACTCCCGAATTAAATTCCAAACAGATGACCTGGGCAAAATAGTCATAACTTTTGTTTTGAGCATCAGACTACAATTTTGTCAGAAGTTAAAGAATGAGGACAAAATGTAGTTTCTTATATACATTTTTTAGATCCAAAGGTCAAAACAACGACATGTGGCACATCGCACAATTTCGCTCTAGCGAACTAGTCTATAATCAGGTCACCGTCGGAGATTTGGCATAACTCTTCCTTGGAAAATCGAATTTGGATTAGACTACTGGCATTATAAAGAGGACATAGAGGACGACTATAGTTCACAATTTTAAAATTGGAAGAACCAAAATTACAGAGTTATAGTCTTTTCAAGATTGAGCTCCTAAAATCAAGAAAAAGCGATATGAGGAAGTTTGATGGCAAGGATATGGTAAATTGGATACTTCAGATGCAGCAATATTTTGATCTACATGGTGTACCATTGTTACAAAAGGTATGTATCACATCTTTGTATTTAGAAGCAGATCAATGTTTATGGTATAAAGGGCTTTGTTCTCGTAAACAACTTGTTACGTGGTCAATTTTCACAGAGGCAATGATAGCACATTATGAAGATACAAAAAGAAACACCTTCTTTAGAGCAACACCACAACAATTGGAAAGAGTAAAAGAGCTTTGTTACATAGTGGAAAGTAAAATTATGGCAATAAGGAAGTCTACCCCTCACAACTATAATAATGGAATTGTTGTTTCTCATAGCCTTCCACAACCTACAAGGGTTACACTACAACAATTGGAAGAGAAAAGAGAAAAAGGGCTTTGTTACAATTGTGATAGCAAATGCACTAAAGGTCATAAGTGTGTTGAGAAGAAATTATTTTACATAGATTATGAAGAGGAGGAAGAAAAGAATCAAGAAACATCAAAAGAAGAGTATATGCACCAGGAACCAACCCCCAAAGAAAGAAGAAATGAATCCAACCATATCTTGTAAAGCTTTGGCAAGAATTACCACTTCTCAAACTCTCAAGATAGAAGGACATATCAAGAAGAAGAAGGTTCAAAAAGTGAAATATCACATTGAGAAAGAAGATATGAATCCAACCATATCTTGTAATGCATTGGATGGAATTACTACTCCTCAAATTATCAAGATAGAAGGACATATCAAGAAGAAAAATGTTCAAGAAGTGAAAGATCACATCGAGCATCAAGAAATGAATCTAACCATATCTTGTAAAGCAATGGAAGAAATCAACACTCCTCAAACTCTCAAGATAGAAGGACATATCAAGAAAAAAGGTTCAAGCAGTGAAAGATCACATCAAGCATCAACAACAAGTTCTCCAACTTTTAAAGGATAACACCACTTTGGTGCAAAATCAAATGAAACAACAGGTAGATCAACACTGTAGTGAAAAATGTTTTGATGTAGGTGATTGGGTATTTTTACTGCTACATCTCAAGCAAGCTATTATGAGAAGGAAATGTCGGAAATACTACATGCACTTAAGAAATGCAACCTTACCGAATGGGAAGACACTTCAAGGTAGAAATGGATCATGATAGTCTTTAATACTTTTTAGAACAAATATTATCCATAGAAGAATAGAAAAAATGGGTCGCAAATATATTGGGTTATGAGTTTGACATCATCTATAGAAAAGGGAAGCAAAATTTTGTTGCAGATGCACTCTCAAGAAAGGATGATGATGTGGAAGCATTGTTTTGTTTTATTTCTATTATCCAACCAGACTGGATAAACGAAGCAAGGGATGAATGCAAGAAGGACAAAGAAGTGTGGCCACTCATTCAAAAGTTGCAGAAGATCCCAATTCAAAAAATATTGCTAGAACATTAATATTGAGGAAAAAACATATTGGAACCTTTAGCAGTTATAGAAACAAGAACCTGACAGCTACGAAATCAACCAATTTCAGAGTATCTCGTCAAGTGGAATAACTTACCCACTGAAGATTCCACATGGGAGGACAAGAATATTCTATAGAAGCATCAAGAACTACTCATGCGTTGAGGACAACACTTTTTGAAAGAGAGGGGCATGTTAGGCCCCTATACTACTAGTGTAGCCCCTTATTATTATTAATATAGCCATCTTGTTATATTGTTGTACCCACGTAGTCGCCATATTGTTACTATTGTGCCCCATAGAAGCCCACTATTGTTATTATTGTGGCCTTACATTATTATTGTTAGGTCAGCTATGATTGTATTATGACTCCTTACACTACTATATATAGAAAGGAAGTCTTGTCATTTGTATCATCCAAGAATTGTTCATTTATGTTTTGTAAAGGAGGTTGCCCCTTCGAAGAGGCCGAATTCTAAGGTGTTTATCTATCTTTTATATCTTTTTGTGAGTTGGTTTATAACACGATCATAAACCTGGAAAGCATCATATAATTTTGCATCTTTCCCCCTTACAACAATAAGCATGCAACTCTTACTGGAATTAACCAACCTCTTCATTTGTCTTGCACTTACAAGGTTGGCATTGATTTTAGTTTGATGGGCCCTTACAATATATTCTACCCCATCTTTTGTGATTTGGTATTTTTTTCCATGATGGAAGAATAGTGCCTTTCTATCATATAGATATGGACTCCCTAACACCATTCCATAGATATCCAATGGTATCACATCAAGTTCTACCTCATCCACTAACGTAGAAGTGATCACAAACTTAACCTTGCACTACTTAGTTACATCCAATTTTTCTTTATCATGTATCCATCCAAGTGGGTAAGATTTTGGATGTGGTTTGGTTTCTAAGCCTAGCTTCTTTACCAAGGACTCTGAAATTAAGTTTGCTTGGGATCCAGTATCAAATAGAGTTTCCACTTTTGTATGATTTATGATAACTCTAATATGAAATAGCTCAATTCTCTTTCGTTGATTAGTAAGAGAATCATCTATTGGACTACTGCCTTCATGTGAATAAGAATTAACATGAGGTGTAAGAGTACCTTTTGTTCTTGCTGATGTGACGAATTCTTCATCTCCAGAATTGGATCCAAGGTCTTGCTACACAATTGCCACTGTCTTCTGCTTGCCTTTTCTTCCATACTTCTTTGGTCTCTTTTCCGGGTACAGTATCCAACAATGATCATCGTCATGAACTTCCTTTTTACAGTGAGTGCAATAAGGCCTTTATCCTTCATCTTTCTTGGTTGATGCCATCCTCTTCTCCTTTCCTTTTCCTTTCACTTTGGGTTTGCCATTTGGAGGTTTGAAAGGTTGTTTCTTGAAATGATCATGATTTTCCCCAGTTCTCAAGATGGATGGCCTTTACACTCGCCGAGTCAATAGTTGTTGGTTCAAAAAACAATAATGAATGTCTAAGGTAACTATGTAATGATCCAATATATTTAGTTACTACTTTAGTTGAGTCAAGTGCAATGCCCAACTTAAGTGCTTATTTTGTAAACTCCTCTTTAAAGCTCTGAACATCCTCACCTCCACCTTGCATTAAGTATTGCCAATCCATTAAGTATTTTTGATTATAACCCAAAGGATAAAATGTTCCTTTAATGCATAAATGAAACTAGGCCATGAGGAAAGAAGATTACCCATACTCTTACTACTTCATAATTTTATCTCCCACCAGACGAGAGTGGTGCTACTCAGCCGAAGAGAGGCCAACAAAATCTTTGCCTCGTCCTCTTCGATCTGCTGAATCCTGTAGTAGATCTTGATCTGCCTAATCTAGTTATTAAGCTTTTCTACATTACTTTGACTATTAAACATGGGAAGATCAAATTTGACATCTAATTTAAAGAAAGTTTTCTTAGATGCATCCCTTTAATTTCTATGATGATGGTGATGAGAGGAAGAAGAACTTTCACTCATGGAAGGAGAAGGAGGGGGTTATTCTTCACCATTTCCATGAATGGACCGTTGTTATTATGCCTTTTTCCCTTCTGCTTTCTCTAGACTTGAAAGAAACTGACCAACATTTTCTGCCATTGTATAGAAGGTTTTGTGGAAACTGAGGTCCTTTTCATAACAAGCCTCTTCATCCTACATGTTTCTCATTTGATGTGCGCGCCCTGCTTCGGTATTGAACGACTTGAATTTCCCTTAGGCTCTTAAGAGCCTGTTTCTTGTTAGCATACAAACGTGCAATTCAAATCTACAAAGACCTTGATCCAAGATCTTTCACTTATAAATGTATTAAATAATTACATGCATAAATTGTAGCTTAAACATAGGAATTCAATGTGCACATGAGAGAAGGGGAGAAACACATAAAGCATGAAAGAAGACAAAAAACATGATAATGGAGTTCATCCAATTTGGACTACATCTCTGGGTCCTACTCGATCAGTGGGGAGGCATTCATTCGTTAAGTGGAATGAGAAAGAAGAGTACAATAATCATTTACAAAAAGGAGTCTTATACCTCCATAATGAAAAATGGCTGAAAAAATGCAAACTCTGTTGGAGAAATGGACAACAACATTGCTTTCATGCTGTTGAGAAATGTTGAAACTATATAAAATCTATCAAAATGTGACAAAGTGAAAATATAGCCCCCTGGAGAAATTGCTCAGATCATGGTTCTACCCCCCTCTCTACATTTCTCATGGTTCCGCCACGTGCAAAATTGGTCTGCCTCGAACTACATGCAAACTCCTCCATTGCCTGGGCATACTGATGTCCTAAGTTTAAATATAAAAAGGGTGGGTGAAGTTTTCAAAATCTCCGTTGGGTGGAGTTGTTAGAGATCCTATTGTTGTGGAGTGGGTCGGGTGGTCAAACCCTGGCCCCTCCCATTTTACATAATAGAATATTAATATTTGGATGGGAGGTCAGGTTGGGCCCGACTTGTGTGGCCCTCTCACCTCAACTCCGCTCTGATGGTGGACACTATCCCTATTCACGTGGGCAGTGTTTGTTTAATGGGGGTTGGGTCCGTGACCCAAGGTTTGACCCACCACCTACTCTTTTGCGAGTAATGAGATTTTTCCATGTATGGGGGGAGGGCCCAGGGGTAGTCACCCACCCATCCATAATTACATATACATGATAAGGGTTAGGGTAGTGGGGTTGATGGCCCGCCACCCCCCTTTTTTTAATAATTTTTTTTGGTTACAAAAAAATGGCCGTTTTCCAAAATCCAGAATTTGGATCGAGGGAGACTTTTTAATGAGGCAAAAATTTCACCCAAAATATGGTCAGGTTTGGCCGGATTCTATCCACCTGAAAACTTCCAAATTGTGTCTCTATTAAGCCTACCCAATCACCAAAAATCAATTGAATATTTGACTGCCTCTATCTTCCTCATCTGAACTCAGATTGGAGTGTCATTCATGCCGTTGGAATCAAGGCGATGAGCATTTCGATTTCATGTCAAGTTAATTGACTTTTTGCCACTTTGAATTTTAAGCCTTTTCCATGACATTAGTGTCTTGAGGTATCCACCTAGATCATACTAGTATGGTCTTCCCAACATTCAGCTTGGAATATGTGTCCCATGTCCTTGGTCTTTTTTTTTCCTTTATTAACTTTTACATGGAATTTTGACCATAGTTGTTACAACCAACTATGTTTGGGTGACAGGAGTGGAACTCTATTATGTGACTAAGAAATATGCTTTTTTAGAAGATTGTTTGGCATAAATCACATTCGAACGAATTTGTCGATGCATTTCAAACTAACGAGTGTAGTTCATCAGCACGATGCTGAGGCTGGTCAAATTGAAAAAATAATTTTGTGTGTGGCTCATGTAAGCTAGGACATGCCCATGACTCTCATGGATTTCAGTGTTCCTATTGAGGACTTGGGTGTGGGCTTTAATTAATAAAATATTTGTTTCTGCCAAATTGATGTGCATAATTGTTGACAAGGAAGTGTAAGCTTTGTAGAGAGATCAAATTCAGTGAGATATTTTTCGCACATCATTGCGTAGTGAGTAGCTTTAGAAATTGGGTAAGTGACCAATTATAGCTCCCTCACTCTCTGTCTTTCCTTTTACATGGATGAAATCGGTGGCATTCTTCTTCATTTTCTCATGAATCAGAATAAGTATATGAATTAAAGGCATATACGAGGGATATCTTTCACTTTGTTAAATTATAATACCTCCTGTATTGTTTTTTAACCCAGATGTGTAGCTTGTGCATCATAACAAAATCTAGAGAGGCTAATTGAAAGATGCATGCATGTAGGGGCAATTGGGGAGGCTTCGTAATTTACGTGGCTGACATTGTAGTAGTTCGAAGCCATCTATATGTCTACAGTTGATAAATGCAAGTGAGGAGTGCTTCAGCCATGCCTTTGAAGGTAATTTGTCAGTAGGCAGGCCATGAGGAAATTTAGTGATTATGATTAGAGTGATGTAATTCCATCTATCGATGGTTTGGCATAGGGTGCTTGGGAGGATCTTCATAGCAGTTATTTGGAAAACACTTGTGCTTTCATTGACTCATGTCATATACATGGTGTACATAATATTCTCTCTTCTGGGGCTAAGTCTTATCTAGAATGTGGTTTCTCTAGACTTCATTACAATCAGATTTGCCACACTTTGCTTAGAATAGTTTGTAATGAGACAAGAAGGTTTGTATAGGTCCCATGTCATTTCCTAGGAGCGCCTCACTACATAGTAGCATTGAAAGATACTAAATAATTTTTTTGTTATTGTTATTCAACGGATATATTGATTAATTATATTAAGAGGGTGATCCTTACCAATTGTGTCCATCTGGAATAAAATAAAGTAGATATAATATTGGTTTTTGTTATATATTTTGGAATGTGACTACTCTCTGCATGATAATGAATTTGTGTAAAGGAAATGGTAAAAAAAAATTAGCCCAATATTTCAGTGTCAGATGTAAGAAGAGTCAACAAAAAATGCATAGCTAGAATTACAACGAGTTTAAACTCTATACTCATTCTTTTTAGGTAGTCACATGAGTTATGATTTGGCCTCATCATCTATATAAATATTTCAAGTTTATTTTAATATTGGGATGTGGAAATATTTTGTCATTGTTGTTTATTGGTGAAAAAGAGATAAAAGGAATTGAAAAGGGGCTAAGTTGTCCAAAGTGCATTGTTTGCTAAAACTTTGGTTACGTAGTAAAGATAAAGTGGCCATTTTGCAATATGTCTTTATATTTATCTATATAGATTGGTATAAGAAAAGGAAACAAGAAGGAAATCATGGGTTACCAAAGGAAAATTAAGCAGTTTAAGAGAGAATTGAAATAGTTGAGGAGAAAGAATTAAAGTGCAGAAGGACCGATACCTGAGGATAACAATGTAGAACTAGATCAGATAAACAAAGAATTTGAAGAAATAGATGGAATTTTGAAATGATTAATGCCAATTCTCCCATGTTTTTTGGTCTCAATTATGAATCTTGAATAGATGAAATAGTAGAATTACTTTGTTCAGCTAATTTATTCCATTATGTTCAAGAAGAGTTTGTTAACCTCGATGATAAGAGGAAAGAAGCGATGAAATTATATCTTATTATATCAACAATGACACGAAAATATTATTATGGAATTTTAAATGAATCTGGTGAAGTAAAAAGCAAAGAACTATTTTGGGATATCTTAGATATGAAGCGCAATGTGAAGGGTAGCAAGATGTTTGAAGTATAAGAAGAAGAAATTATAATGAAGTTTATAGGAAGAGAGTGAAGGAATTGAAAAACATAAAGTGAAATATGATAATGAACAAGTTTAAAGACAAATTTGGTTCCAAATGCAAGAAAAGAAGCTCATAAATAAATTTCTTAGTGGAGTAGTAACCCAAGTTGGAGATCAACTAGATGAGCAAGATGAAACTGAGTGCAAAGATTGTAATAAAAAAAAGATTGAGTATTTGGCAAAGGAAGATGGTGATGAAGAAATGGAGGAAACTCTCAAAATAAAGTGAAAAAAAGACTCGAATTATGATGATTTTCTGAACCTTATAAATGTTTCTAAGTGTGCATATGTTAGCAATAACTAGGAAGAATCAAGAAAATTTGAAGAGGAATTAAGTTTCCTTGAAGCATAGCTAAAAACACCATGTTTTGATGAAGTCAACATAGATGTTACAACAATGAATGTTGAATATAGCATGGACGATGTAGAAAATGAAAAAATTAATAAAATTTTCATGTATTGTAGTCCTGAAGAAATTAAACATTATTATGGATTGATTTGGGTGTTGTCTAATGAACAAGAAAATATTGATGATGAAAATGAACTTGTTAAAAAATAAGTTGAAATGGATTGACATCATCCTAGTTGCGATAAGAAGGAATTATCTAGAGTTCATGGCCTAGAGTAGGAAGAAGAGGAAGCATGTTGAAAGAATTAAAGTTTGGAACAACGAGTCCAAGAAGAAATTTCATCAGTATGTTGAAGCAAAGAAAGTGAAAATGAAATATTAAGTCATATTTGTAATCCTAGTTGAGACTCAAACCAACATGTATCTTAGTTTAATATTTTTTTCAAGTTGTAAGTGTCATTTTATTTAGTTGTAGATTTCTAATGTTTGAAACCTTTATGGTTATAATTAAGCGAGAGTTTTATAAGAAGTAATTCCAACCACCACATAGTTGTCTTAGTTTTCAAGCTAGGTGGCTTCATAGTTGTCAAAGTTGTTTGGTTTTGTTGTAGGAAGTACACTTGAGGTGGTTTACTATTTTTAGAATGTGAGGTTGGAATTGTTAGGATCTAGTTTGAGTCTTCTAAAATGTGCCTATAAATGTAAACTGTTATGTGAATAACAAAATCAAGTACTGAAAATTTTATCATTGTTCCACTATATAAATATAATTTTTTTCCAATTTTATTTATTAGTTATATTGTGTGTACATCTTTCCCTAGAACAACATGGTGTTGGAGCCAAGTGTGAACTTGGGTTAATTAGAAGATTAAATGTAAACCGTACATGTAAATGAAAAATGCAAAAGAAAAATGACATGTGATGGAATGTGATTTGAATAGAGGGAAAATTTGTTAGAATATATTTTCATTAAATTATTTAAATGTTCCCCTCTAGTTCAACATAAAGTTTAGCATTGGGAGTGTGCATTAGGTTTGGCTCATTTGAGACTTTTTCATACAAAGTTTTTGGGGGCTGCGAGAAGAATCTTGGAGGATGGGCAACCTCCCTGACAACATGGCAAGGAGGGATCCCCAAATGTGTAAAATTTGGGTTAGTGTAATAAAGAATCTAGATTCTAGTGTCCAATGTTCAGAGGAGTGTGTTTATTGTCAACAATATAGTTTTTATGTATTCGATGTTCTATTTGTAGCAATATGTTTTATGTAAAGCCTAAGTGTGTGAAAGGTAATGTTTTGGTTTAATTTATTGTTAGATTTCATTTTGTTGTCCCTGTATTGTGGTAATTTTTATAATTTTTTTTTTGTTTTTTTTGGCTGCCCCCAGCTAGAGGGTAGCCGACAAATTGCACCAACTGGGACAATCTCAGTTCCCCTCTTTAGCTGGGTAGTAGTAGTGGTGGAGAGAATCAAAAGTGGATGGACTTGTGGTCAAATGGATGTTGTGGACCTACCTAGCCTGTAGGCTCAAGAAGAATGCAAAATCAATGACATCTTCACTCAAAATTTTCAAGGTTCTCCATGTTCTGAGTTATGGATGTTTGAAATCTGTGGCATGTTCTAGGTTATTGGCATAATTTGTTTTCTGTAAAATTTTGTGTGGATGTACAATTGTTCTCTGGTGTTATTAAGAGAGTTTTCCAATTATTTTCACTAGCAGTAAGTGTTATTAGAATGACAATCTTTCATGTTTGATGCTCCTAGGTTCTACCCTATATTCATAACACTTTTCTTGTTTGAGATCTGGCACTTGAAGATTCCTCCCTTAGGTATAAGAGGACACATCAAGTTTGATAAGCATGATCTAGCATAAGAGAACTCAAATTATGGATCAGCAGTTGGGAATGTTCACACACTAGTGTGATGAGGTCTTGAGTTAGAATAATATTGAGTTTTAAGTGAACTGGCTATGGGTAGGATCGTTGGGAAAAATGTGACTGCTGCACATGGAAAAGGAAACTACACATAGATGACAGTGATTACGTAGGGAATAACTCAACATGTGAGCTTAGCTCTTTATTGGAGTTTTACTCATTGAGTTGACCTGAAGGATGGTTCCTATGTTGCGATATTGGCGTTGAGTGTTAGTTGTAGTATATATTTCTGTTAGGTGTAGTGTAATGTGACCATGGAGTGTTTCTCCATTGATGCCATGGGTATGATTGTCATCTCTACATACAGTGCATTGAAAATATAAGAGTCAGTATTGCTCTTTGTCTTGATCATGAACCCCACTGATCAGAGGGCTTGGATGATCCCATCGCTAATTATATTCGTAGGCAATCCAAGAACAATAGTGAGGGTGAGGAGAAAAACGATAAGCAACGTAGGGTCAGGATGAGCTTGCACAAGAAAAAGATGGTGCAAGGGTGAGAAGGGTGTACCAAGAGAAGTGACAAGGAGCATTATGCATTGAAAAAGAGCTTGACGTAGTGACAAGGAGTCGTGGCCGAAGTTTTTACCATAACCATAAAGTGCATTCAGGTACCAAGTTGAGGCCAAAATGTTGAGCAGAGAAAAGTCCACACCAAACTTCAGAGCTGCAAGTCAATAAATGGTTCAATTAGAAATCCATTGTCAAGATCAATGCCTAGAACCACATCCAAGTCGAGAGAAAAAGTTTGAAGGCTGAAGAATGCTTTTGAATATGTTGGGTAGAATAGAAGTAGTGAAATATTTTTATTGGCCAGGAGTTGTGTTGGGGAGCTACAACTCTAAACATGTTAAACCAAAATTTTGGTTACAAACCAAATTTTGTAACAAGTTTTGACCAGTGACTTGTGTTGATGTCATTATTTTTTAGTATCATGTTTTTTATGTTTCTTTTTAAATAGCTCCAAAGAAAAATCGTAAACCCAAGAATAAAAAATAAGACCCCAACAAGAAGATATAAATTCAATAACATAAGCAACTGACAAAGGACAAAGTAGTCTAGTGGGTACAACAAACACATACAATGGAAGAAGGGAGAGAATCAGAGAACTAAATGCATGTTTCACTATTTAGTTGTGGGGCCTTGCGAGAAGACGATGGGATGCCCATGGGAGAAGAGTATATATGGTTTCTTATGAGAAAGAGATTGAGATGCTCATTGGAAGATAAGAGGTGTGCCGAGAGGTAGTGCAATATAGAGTAGAGGTTAATGCACAAATTATAGTTCAACATTTAGAGATGGATTGGGTTCACACAGTAGAAGTGCAAGCAAGCGTGGTTGTATGACTACACCTGGTTTGGGACGAGATAAGATTCGCGTGAGGGCACTATTGGAACTCAAGTTTAAAGTTAGGTTAATTAGAAGATTAAATGTAAAATGTACATGTAAATGTAAAAAGAAAATGTAAAATGTAATGTAATTCAAATGGAGGGAAATCCAATTAGTAGATATTTCCATTAAAAGATTAAAATATTCTCCTCTAGTTCATGATAAAGTTCGGGGTTGAGAGTGTGCATTAGCACTCACTCATTTGACGGTTTTTGCATATAAAGGTTTTGGCGGTTATGAGAAGAATCTTGGAGAGTGCACAGCCTCCCTATCGCCATGCGATGGAGGAATCCCCATTATGTAAAGTTTTTGGCAATGGAATGAAGAATCCAGATTCCAGTGTCTAGTATTTACAACAATGTGTTTATTTCCAACAATCTGGTTCTTATGTGTTTGGTGTTCTATTCGTAGCAATATGTTTTATGTACAATAATATGTGAAAGGTTATGTGATGGTTTAAGTTACTATTAGGTTTGATTTTACTTTCCATGTATTATGGTTATTTCTCCCATTATAATTTTTTTGTTTTTGTTTTGTTTTTGTTGCTTCCAGTGGCCCCATGGGTTAAGCTATGGTGGTTTTCAGAACAATGTAGTCAACTATTGTGGCTATTTAATCATATTTTACTCTCATATTTTTATAATTTTTTAAATAAATAAGTTTGGTCATTAAAAATTAGATTAGTGCAAGTATATTTAATTTAGCTATGCATCTTAATGATTTGCATTATATTAACATATTATACATGATTAATTGTGTATATCTTATTCAATTGCAATGTATTATACATTCATTTTTAAATGGTTTCCTGTCTACATATTTCCTGTGTATGTAGTGAAATTTTTTTACTTCGTTAATTCTTTTTTATCTAATAGTTTTAATTATATTTCTTCTTAATTAGAATATAAATCCTATTAAATATTGATCATAAATGTACCTGTGGTAATGAAATCACAATCTCAATGTTGCCCCATTTCTACTTAGTTTTAATCATAAATTTCTTTCGATTTTGATTGAATTGATTCATTTTTCTTAGTTATTATATTTAACCAATTTATTATTGCTACCATCTTCGTTATCCTCATTAGCACAATCTTGGTATTGTCCAATTTCTACTTTAGTTACAAATAGTGATGAGTTTTAATAGAAAATGTGGTGTGATGTTGATTAGTTAGGTTTGGTGGTGAGCTTTAATCAATGTGTGGTGATGTTGATCATATTTAATTGTCTTATATTGTTTCTCATCTTCAAACACCCTCTTTGAAAACCAAATTTGGAAACATAACTCATGTCATGTAATCTGCATTCACCAATTTTGGAAACATAATTCATGCCATGTAATATGCGTTCACGATAATGAAAAGAAAACATATATATGAGTTACGAGTTAGTATACCATTGGCTTGTTTATGGTGATTAGTTTTTATTGTAATTTTTTTTAGTTTTTCTCATAATCTCTATCCCCACTTGTGAAAGAGAAACTAGTTAAATAAAATAAGGAAAAATATGTTCAATGTTAAGAAGATTGTGATAGAAAAAGAAACTCCCCATTTAAATGGGATTGTTAACTAACTTGTTGATGGCTCCTTAACTATAACTAGTCATTGTTAACTAACTTGTTGATGGCTCCTTAACTACAACTAGTCATTTTTCCACAGAGTTGTAATATGTGATCATGACAATGATATAAAAACTTGAATAATTCGACATAGCTCCATTTCCCTTAAACCTACCTAGAGAAATGGCATGTCATGATGTGGAAGGTATTGCCAAAAGATGAGATAACGTTTTAATGGTGGACTAATTAGCATGGAGAATAGGGAGACTCAAATCCTAGACAACTCAAGGCAAGCTTTCACATCACCTACCCATTTTTCTGGAGTTAGAGTTTGGTCATATAAAGAATATCTATCCCTTTAAATTCAACAACTCATGGCTGGAAGAAGATACTTTTATATTATTGGTAAAGGAACTGTGGAGTTAAAGATAATTCAACAATGACTAATTTGTCTAGAAATCTCATGGAGTTAAAGAAGGAAGTACTAATCTAGTAGAGAAAAATGAAAGTAGAACAAAAAAAGGAGCTTGTTGAAATTGACTTTGAATATGCTCACTTTTCACATAATTTATCCTTATCCTTCTCGATTGAAATAACACAAAAAATGAGCTCTCTAGAAGCTAAGACATGCCAGACCCTTAAGATGCAGTGTTAGGCTAGGAGGTAACTCAAAACAATTCATGATATTCATTCAGGTTGTTCTTTATTATATACATGAGGGAGAGACTGTTCATTTCATCTCCCGGTGACTCTTCATATATTATATTATTTATTTACATCAATTACAGTTATTCACCAAATCGTGATGATTAGGTGTCAACATTCCCCCCCTTAATCTGAAGGGATGCTCGTGAGTCCAAGCATTGTTCTGAATCTTTCAAGCTTTTCTCTTCCAAATGCCTTGGTGAAGATGTCTACAATTTTATGATTAGTGGAACAATGGCAGAGATCGATTGTTTTGGCCTCAACATGATGTCAAATCATATGATATTTACTATTGATGTGCTTCGTTCAATCATGGAATTTTGGGTTCTTGGCCAAATTTATTGCTAATGTATTGTTAATCATGAGTGGAGGTCGATTGTACTTGTTTTACCTACAAATATTCAAGAATTTTCTTGAGCCACACAATTTATTTTCTTGCCTTAGCTACTACCACATATTCTGCCTCTGTTGTGGAATTTGCTGGAATTTATTGTTTGCATGATCTCCAGGACTCATAACATAACCTGAAGTAGATACCCCAATTTCTTTGTCTCCATCGAAGTCTGAATCAGAGTATCCAATCAATTTGAAGTTTCCCACCTGTGTATACTTGATTCCAAAGTCTTGAGTTTCCTTCAAGTACTTTAGAACTCTTTTTCTAGTAGAACAATGTCCCTCACAAGGCTTTTGCATAAACCTGGAGAGGATTCCAACAAGAAACGAAATGTCTGGTCTGGTGGTAGTTAGGTAGTTGAGACTTCCTACAAGCTATCTATACTTTGTTTCATCCTCAAATTCTTTTCCTTCAATGGATGTGAGCTTTATGTTTTGTTCCATTGGAGTAGTAAGCAGATTACATTCTGTCATGCCAAACTTGTTCAATAGATCTCCAATGTACTTCTTTTGAGAAAGGAATATGGATTTCAAATGTTGAGTTACTTCAATACCAAGATAGTAATGAACCTAGCCCAAATCATTCATTTCAAAGCCTTTCCTAAATTCATTCTTTATGGATGCAATGTAGCTTTCATTGTTCCCTATCATCAAACGATCATCTACATATACCCCAAGATATACAATTGTTTTTTCAACCTTCCTAACAAACAAAGTTGCATCATCAAGATCATAATGTATGAAATTGAGTTTCAAAATATGCTCATTTAGTTTTTCATACCAGGCTCACGGTGCTTGTTTGAGGCCATATAAGGATTTCACAAGTTTGCACACTTTATGTTCATGTCCTTTCATAGCAAATCCTTTAGGATGAGACATAAAAACATTCTGTTTTAGATCTTCATCCAAGAAAGCAGTTTTTACATCCATTTGATGAACTTTCCAACCATTCTGAGCTGCTAGGGCAAAGAGTGTCCGGATGGTAGCCCATTTTGCAGTGGGGGGAAAGTCTCCTCATAATCGACCCCTTCTTTCTGTGCAAAACCTTTTTCCACAAGCCTGGCTTTGTGCTTGTCAAGTGAGCAATCACCTTTATACTTGTTCTTGTAGACCCACTTGCATCCAATTAGTTTGGTTCCTAATGAAGGATTAAACATCTTCCAAGTGCCATTCTTTATGAGGACATCATACTCATTTTACATTACTTCTTTCCATTCATCATGAGACACAACTTCTTTAAAGGAAGTTGCTTCAACATTTGTAGACAAATTCAATTCACAATCATAAGAAACATCCATATCAATAGGTGAATCAAAGTCATCTACATCACCTTCATTTTTCCAGTTTGAATTTCTAGTTCCTGTCTTTCCAACCTCAAGAGGATGAACACTTTCAAGCTTCTTTGTCAGCCACTTTGGGGACCTCTCTCAAATGGTCCAGGATGTGCCATTGATTGAGTTGGGATTGAATCAAGATTGTTGGAGTTTCATGTGGGGGAGAGAGTGCTTCAGAAGAAGATTCCATAGGTTGATCTAGTTTAGGAATCCCCCCTTCAAGATGTGGAATCTAATTATCAAATTCTTGAAATGATTTTGCATTTGCGAATCTATCCAAGTGATCAAGTTAATGCTCAACAACATTGCCAGTTTTGGATGTTTCTAGAATGATTACATCTCTAGATACAACAAACTTTTTATTGACTTCATCATAGAGACGGTATGCTTTGGAGGTGTTTGTATACCCCAGGAAGATACACTTACGACTTCTTGCACCAAGTTTGTTTCTATGTACCTTTGGTATCAAGGCATAACAGGTGGAACCGAAGACTTTGAGATGCTTTACCAAAGGAATATGCCCATAGCATATTTCATAGCGAGTCTTGTTTCTGATGGCATTAGATGGACATCTATTCTTTATATATACAGCGCATAGAACTGCATCAACCCAAAACATAAATTTTACATTTTTGAAAAACATCATGGAGTGCACCATATTTAAGATTGTCCTATTCATTCTTTCAGCTACACCATTCTGTTTGGGATTACAAGGCACAGTTGTTTGATGTTTGATCCCATGTTGGCAGAGATAGTTTTCAAATTCATTTGAAGTTTATTCTTTTCCAGTATCAATGCAAATAGAGCCAATATGAGATTGTGCATCATTTTCAATCCATATATGAATGTTCTTTAATGTTTGAAAAGCATCAGATTTTTTCTTCAATAAATATACCCAACACATTCTGGCGTAGTCATCAATAAATGTCATCATATATTTATTTCCATTTGGAAAAGGAAGAATCATTGGACCATGTTAGTGCCTACATCTACATCACGGTGAAGGAAGGCATGTCTAGGGTAACATCAAACCACGTTTAATCTCGTAGCTAGCCCTACCAGGTCGAGAGAGGGATCTCTCCTTATCAATCTCAAGAGAATATGGTAGCTAGGGCTTCAGATGACTAAAAATAAATGCTGATTTTAGGCTAGGTATATTAGGTTAGAGGATTTTAATTGATTTTGATGGATGGTTGTTGGATCAAATGAAGAAGGCACCTTTGGGTCCGGGAAATCAACTCAAATTTGTAGAAGTTTCTGTGCGGCGAGGTAGACAAGTGTTTTAGCACTTTGAATTGGATGTGATGGTGAGTCTAAAGACTAGTGAGGAGTTGGAGAGGGCATGAAAAATTCATGAGTCCTCTCCAAATAAAAAAAAACATTAAAAACTAAATGTATCCTCAAGGCAAAGCACTGAACATTAATGGATTCCACCTAATTCTCTTGATTCATTTAGTTATGAAGAAAGAAATAGATGCT
Organism: Pinus taeda; assembly: GCA_000404065.3. Lineage (NCBI taxonomy): Eukaryota > Viridiplantae > Streptophyta > Pinopsida > Pinales > Pinaceae > Pinus > Pinus taeda. The sequence continues at coordinate 32,069 of APFE030681720.1, forward strand.
GGCACATATATACATATGAGAAACAATAAATAGCAAAGAAAGAAACAAGGCCAAGACACATTACCACAAGAATCCCACAAAATGCTACAAAACCCTAGTTCATTTCCTTGCCAAACTGAAAAAGTGATTTACAATAGAGCTCAATGCATCCATAAGAGTCCAACCTTTACAAATGACTAAGAAAGTACATGATATAGGAATCAAACCAACTATGCTAGCCATCAGGGGTCGAATCCATGAGTCAAGAAGTTGTTTCAACAACATCTAAATTAGGAACTAGAAAATAGGCAGCGGAACAACTTGCCTCTAAAATTATGGAAATTGATTCATTCAACCTCAAACTACCTCTAACTGATGTATCTGCCCCCACAAGTCATTTTTCATCAAATTTACATCATCTTACACGATTTACCATTACAAATTTACCAAGGAGAAGAGAAAAAGCAATTGATAGTCAAACTGGGTGAAATTTTGGACAAACAGGAAAAAATGGCAAAATTCATCCTATGTGCAGCACCACTGATCCTATGCACAATGCGTTTCCTATGCCACATTTGGAAGGCCTCCAAAGTCCAAATCATGTGTAGAATAGCTCACTGGAAAGCTTGGTAAGTTTACTTTCTGGAACAACTTGAATTTTTTGATTTGGAGTCCATTTTCCCCTCCAAAAATGGAATCTCCCCAGACTGCTTCTTGTGTGGCAAAAGGAGTGGTAGAGAGGGCACTATTTGGGTGTTTTTTGCCCTTTTGGAGACCTAGAACTTGTCCAAAATTCTCAGCCATTTCTGAGCTTACATATTTTTTCATACTGACTCCAAAAATTCAAACCTTTTTGCAAATGGATGCCCCCAACAAAAGCGCAACGCTGGTGGCGCTGTACACTTGCTAAAAATCCCTGTTTTTTGCTTCAAAAATGTAAAAAATGAAAAAAAAAATGCTCCAAATTGCTTGAAATTTGGCATGAGTGATACTTTTTGGATGCTTTGTTGTGCCAATGATTCTTCGGCCAAGATCTTGAGCTTATCTTGCTCTTTCTTGATTCCCAAAGCACTTTTTATCTTAGCCTTTAACCTCTTCACCCTTGTTTTGCAAATTTTGTTCCAGGTTAGGTAGTGATAGTCCATATGGCGTAACATTTTCTTATCTTTGTTGGCTTTCTCGAGAAATTTATCTAGGTGAATGTTTGCCCTCTCTAACCATGATTTTGAGTTAGCCTCAATTTCTTGATCAAGGGGTGTCATTTTGATTTTTCTTCTCTTTGCCACTTGCCTATTTTCTCTAATTATTTGCCACTCCATAATAGTTTGCTTGGATTCCAGTTTCTTGTTCACTTGCTCAAGAAAATTGATAATCCATTTGGCCCTCTCAAGATCAAGAGATAAGGCTTGTATTTCAGCCTCCTTCTTTTTGATAATCATGTCTTTGTGTTTTGAGCTTTGAGAACCCAAATCAGTGTCATCCTCCTCAACCAAGACAAAATCCCTGTCTTGCCCTTCAGTAAGGCCCTCCTCATGCATCTGTTGCTTTCCTTGTCTCTGTCCTATACCTATTCATCTAGAGAAGAAGGCAAATCCCCTTTCACCCCTGGTGAAGATAGCATTTGCCTGTGGTTTGATGAAGAAAATGAAACCCCTTCCACCTTTGTTGAAGATAGTACTCGCCTGGAAACAACAAAAGGCCTCCTGGTGCCTCTGTCATAGGTGAAAAACACTGGCACACCTGTAGTTTCAGTCTCATGAACATCTGGCTATCTTGAAGGTGCTTCTTCCTCTTGAAGCACCGATGGAATCACCTGAGGGCCTTTTAAAATCTTATGTGCGACGAAGGTATCCCATGGTATGTTTAGCAAGCTTAGCTGATGCAAGACAACAATTTTAATCATCGAGAAGTGGAAAATGCTATTGAACTACTGAGGAAAAGGTTTCCTTTGCACATATAGAGCCATCTTCTCAATATTCCTACATATAAAGTATGGGAGGTTCATCATCCTCACTTTTGTGAAATGCATCAACAATCTGACATGGTATGTATATAGGCGAGAAAACTTCCCTTCATAGGTAAAATACTTGATGATGAGTTTCATAAGAGGAGCATAAATGTTCTGCAAGTATTTGAAAGGAAAAACCCTGCTGATTTGCCTGTGATAACCAGCCTTAATGCAAGGCTCATAATGCTCTTTTCCCACATGCTCCACCTTATTCCACTGTTCACTTACATTAGGGATGCCTGTTGTTGCTGCAATGGTTTCAGGTTTCAAGGTGAATAAGACACCAACAAGGTTCACGTGGCCATTGTGAAGATGAAGAACAAACAACCTAGCCAGCTCATGATGATATTTCACCCACTCTACCATTTTACAAAACTGATAACAAGACTAGTGTTTAAAGCATTGAGTTACAACAAGAGGGCAAGCAAGTAATTTTGTGAGAGTGGTGGGCTCCTCCTAGATGATTTTCCCTCCTTTATGTGGTTTTCTTAGTACATGAGCTTCTCGGGAAGAATCACTGAAAGTTTCCTCTTCCCTCTCGTAGTCTAAATTTGTCTCCATGCTTATGAATTTGGAGTGAACACTGATGAGTATGAAGATATTTTAAAATATGACGATGAATATTGTGTATAGGAAGTGAATACTGGTTTCTTTTGGGGAATGAGGGAGTGACTGGTATTATGAATGTAGATGAGGGTTTTGATAATGAAATGGACGTAGTGAAGGAATAGGAAGTGGGAATTAGGGTTTGGGAATATGGTATAGTGTTAGGGTTTGGTAAATGGGAGTGGGGTTTGGGAAGTGAGTGTTAATGATTTTGGGAAAGGGAAAGGGATTTAGGGAAATTAGTTTAAGGGAATAGGGTGTAGGAAAATAATCTAAGGGAAGAGAAACAACTGAAAACAATAACTTTGCAAATCTTATGAGACAATTTGGATGATAGTTAGGGTTTAGTTTTTGAGATATGAAAATCACCACAACTGATGAAAAACCCCTTGCTAAACAAGACGAGAAGCTTTACTTACTTGATGAGAAGTCAATTGGGTAATTTGAAGCAAATTAAGGTGGTGGGAGTCGTTTTGATGCTCAATGGACATGTGCAAAGCACTGCCTCTCAGGTGCGTAGTGCACTTTGTATGCGCAATGGCAAAACAATTTTCAATGGAAAACCTTCACTAGGTGGGCGGCGCCGGCAAAACTTTGGGATTTTTCCTCTGTTTTTGCCTCTTTCTTCAAAAACACAATTTCTTTGCCTTTAGCTCATTCACTTGCAACAATGAAGACTCTAACACATGGATTGGCTTTTATATCCCCTTGCTTTTAATTTTTTCATTGACCAAACCCACTTTTCTAATGTTTTGCTAGCTTTTCCACAAATGCCCCGTTTCACTTTATTTCTGACTTTTACCTTTCTGCAGGTGGACTTTTACATTGGTTTCTTGCATGGCAGGAGTGGATCTTGTCACCAGGTTACCAAGAACAACTTTAAATACATATTGCATATAGAAATATTGAAATTACATGCAATTTTTACAGTAATGAAAAAAAAAAACCCTATTTTCACCTCAAAACAGATTTTTGAGGTAAAACAAATTTATTGGGGATAACAGAAGTAAAATTTATGATTTTATGAGTTTATTTATCCTCCTGATGTACCTGCTAATTTTTTTTTTTTCTCAGTTTTGGATGACCATGATGGCAAACCCTAGATGCAGTGAGACTAAAACCCTAAAATTGGTTTTTATAAAATGAACTGAAACTAGATGACAATAAATGACCTAAAAAAGATGTGACAACAAGTTAGTAGATGAATTTCATGATGGAAATTGACACTAAGTCACTATCATCAGTTGATCCATGACCTAATGGAATGCAACTGATCAGATGGGACACCTAATATGCATGAAAAAAGGGCAATTTGATCACTCATGGACGTATGAAGATATTGACACTAACAAACCACATAAATATAAATGAATGAGTTCAAGTTTTCTATGTTATCTTGAATATGAATCATGAAAAGACTATTTGCTATGCTTTCCTAGAATGCAAGCATCACATTGCTTAAGCTTCCTAGGAATTGTAGGCATACCAGTAACACCATTTTTCTTCAACAAGTGGAGGTTGTCATAGTTCAAATGTCCAAATCTAGCATGTCCTAATAAAATTGATGGAAGTGTACCTTATTCATAATGAGAATTGTATGAGAAATGTTGTGCACGAGCAGAGGTACCCTGCAGCTTGAGAAGCCTTTCTTCTTCTATCGCCCTCATGACAAGTGAGTGGTCAGGTACTTTTCTCACCTCAAGCTTGCCATAAAACATATGAATGGAGTGACCTTGCTGGCGGATATGGACCAACGACAACAAGTTTCTCTTCAGTTGTGGGAGATATAGAACATGATACAGAAGAAAGTCTAGAAGAGTAGGAAATTTAAGCCTGATTGTGCCAAGCCGTGATGGCTTTAGTTTTGATTGGTCTGCAAAGTATACTTCTCCATCAACACTACTAGTAAATTCTTCAAAAAAATATTTTCTATGAGTCATGTGGCAAGTTACTCCTCAATCAAGAAACCAATCATTTTTCCAAGAAGAAAGTGAAGCATTAAATAAGTCTTCATTTAATCCAACATTACATTATGCCACAACATAATGAGCCGATTCAGGTGCTTTAGCTTTGTCTATGTCATTAGTTTTAACATTGGGTTCGTTTCTTTGTTGCTTAATTTTGTCCCAAGGTAACTTGCATGTGAAGGCATCATGTGATCCATTTTTTTTGCAGCATATGCAGTGCAAATCTGCCTTTTCTCCTTGAGAGTGTTTGCCCCCCCTACCTCTGAAATATCTTCCTCTTCCTCTTCGTCCACCTCTTCCTCTCGAAGAATCTTGGGCAAGATTCTTTCCTTTAGGAGAAAGGTACACAACTCTTCAGAAGATTCAAGGGTTGTCTTCTTTCCAAAAGCTTTTTCTCTTTCAGTATATTTTTTCACAAGAGTCTATAAGGTAATATCTTTGAGATTTCCATTTGCTTGCAACGACTCAAGATAATTGGAGTAAGTAGGATAAAGTGCCTTGAGAAAAGCGATAAGAGGAATATCCAATTTAACCTTAGTGGATTTGATATCATGCATTATAGATTTTACTTCAGATGTAAGAGCAAGAGGATCATTATTTTGCAGTTCAAGAGTGAAGAGTTTAATCATGAGTTGGACAACTTCAAGTGCAGAATGTGATTCATAGAGTTCTTTCAGCTTTTGTAAGGCTTCAAAGGTAGTTGAATATGACGAAATATGGCGACTCGCCTCTTCATTTGCAGATGCTGCGATTAATGCATAAGCTTTGCTGTTCTTGTTTTCCCAAATGACGAGCTCTTGGTTTGAGGTAGGTTGTACTGGGTCATTGTCTCCTTCTCCGACACACACTCCTTTCCACAACTCATTGAAAATGAGGGTGTGCTTTATCATCTGGGACCATTTAGGATAGTTCTCCTTGCCAGTGAGAACTATTCCCACCATGGATATGATTTAATGCATTCTATAAAAAATTATTTCTGCTGATAGAAAAATACTTCTGCTAGCAAGAAAAAATCTGAGTACTATAAAAAAATACTTCTGCTAGCAAAGAGAAAAACTATATTTTATCCATATAGAATATCACCATTTGTATTTTCAACCTTATTTCATACAATATATCAAGCATCCATGCCCTTGACAAGAAGGAACTGCTCATTTCAACATTATCAATATATATTGTATTCCTTAAATCCAGAATGACTAATAAAATAAGGAAAATCTTCATAGTCTCAACATTTAGCACACAAAGATAAACTATTACTCTTTTAACCTTAATGCCTCTACGCTGATACAATCATAAAAAACTGTGGTGAAAATTACATAAATATGGCCAAAATAAAGTGTGTATCCCGTAAGAATTGGTTGAGCTAATCGACCATTCAAGGAAAGCGGCTTCTCCTTTTGACTTCTCCCTTTAAGATTTAGAGAACAAGGGGAAAGTCCCTAATCCAATAACCATTCCTATACTAAAGCACAGATCCACTTCAAACACTCATCAGTCCTCACATATACGACACTCATCGGTCACTGGATTCTCCTTACAGTAACCTTCTAAAGGGTCTCGTTTCTTAGAGCGTAGGCGAAAGTGGGCTTTGGCCTAGCTCACTTCCTCTACTTCGTCCCACGCAACTCTGCACTCCTCGGAGAATTCATTTTCCATTAACAATAACATAACCATGCATATCCACGCATAGTCATGCTGTCTCCCCAAATATTCACGCGTAGTGTTAATATTCGCTGCTCCACTCTGATTTATTTGACCTCAAATCACACTATTTCCCCAAAACTATATGTGTATTAACATATCTATATGTGTTTTCATTGAAAAACTATATGCGTATAAACGTAACAGTGTTCGACGGAATGGTGAATATTTGCGTATTAATAATAACTGTAACAATGATACCACGTTTCCACGTTCTTCAATGTGACATCATTCTTTTCATGCGTGGATTGGAGCAATGTTTTCCACGATACCCCGCTTCTCCACCAGACTCCAAACGGGACCACGCTCACTGTAGCTCCTCCATGTGACAATGTTCAATATTGCAGGTAAAGGAAATGAAAATCCAAGTGATGTCAATGGAAAGCTAAACGATGTGTTTGAAACGCAAAGTATGCAAGTAATGTTAGACAATGAGAGCGCAGTGAGAGAGCGCAGGTATGGCAGACAGAACGCAGGTAATCAGTCACTGAATTATATGGAGAGTAGAGGAGCAGACTAGGGAGTTACAAAGACATAAAGGCTAAAAAAAGGAGCTGGATCTGATACCATGTCAGGCTAGGCAGTAACTCCATTAAGCAAAAACTAATTCATATTTTCTATTCCATCAGGTAGGTTTATTATATACATGAGGGAGAGACTGTTCAGTTCATCTCCCGATGACTGTTCATATTTCTCATTTATTTATTTACATATATTTACCCAATCACAAGGATTAGGTGTCAACAAAGGCCCCAAGGGCCAAGAGGTTGAAGTTGGGCTTGATGGATAAGCACACATGGCAAGATGACATGGTGAGGCAAGGAAATTTATTATTAAGAATTGGTTATTAAATGGTTGGATTTTCCCTTGTTAATTTCATTTTTGTAGTGTAATTTTGCATCTTGTGTTGCACATGTCATTTGTGTTACTATTAGAGTCCAAATTAGTTCATGCATTGAAACTCACATGGGTAATTGGGGAAAAATTAGATGAAGTGCATTGGTAGCCAAAGGTGAAAAATCTGGCGTTGGCCACATTCTTTTTCTTTTTCACATGGGCATTGATGATAGAATGAGGGAATATGAAAATGATTAATGGTTGCTAGAGAAGGTCACCCATATTGAAGGTTTCCTATAAACGTTTTTGAAAATCCTCACTTGGAAACCTATTTCCCTAGGTGTAGAGAGACTAATATCTAATATGAGGAGGGTCCTCTCAGTCAACAATTAATTTTAAATTAGGAAACTACGGTCAAATACCACTTTGGACAGCTCATTTGATGGATATGGTGATTACATTAATTCCTCTTTTTGAGAGGACCAAAATCGACCTAAAGTTCATTTAATTTGGACAAGGGAAAGTGTATTTTTGAATTATGAGTCCACATGTGCATATTTGATCAGGTCGTCCCTAAGGCAAAATGGACACCCTTGGAAGGCTATAAATACAAGTGGCCTTTACCTCATTTGGATATCACCATGATACATTCTTCTATTCACTTTCTTGGTTTTGGCTTGCATGGGTCTGAGGCATGTTTGCAGAGGAATGGGTTCGCTCAAAGATTAAATTGTAGGGTTTGAAGCTCACATCTCTGTTTTATGGTTTTGGGCCTCCGTCGTAGGCACAACACAAGAAGAACTCGACCATAGTTGTTCTCTAGTTGGCTCATATGTGCGACCAAAGTATCTAAGTCACATGCACAACTCGTCCTCCATGTGACTGACATCTAGGGTTTCAGAATCATAATTGCAGGCTCTCCAAAGGCTAAATTCGACCAAAGTCCTTGGATTATAGGCTCAAGGGAGTAACTGGACCTTTCAATTCACACGCATGACTCCTCCATGCAACTGGGACCTAAGTGTTGGTTTTTCAGCTGTCCAAAGTTTTTTCTTGTTGACTATAGGGTTCGGAAGTTAACCACAGACAATGACAATTCATTATAGGCTTCTAAATCAGGGTTTTTGAGTATAAGCATTGATGGGTTCATTTTATGGATATTATTTAGCTGATTATTATTGGATAGGTTTATGGTTGAAGATATGGATTATTGTACTCTCATTTACTAAATCATTCAATGATGATCTAATAATAAAAATAAGGATTTGAAAGGGTTTTACCCATAGTGAGTTTTGCCCTGGTCTCCGACCAATCCTGGTGTCTCTATGTGTAAATGTTTTTCTTCTATTGTTCCTTTATGTTTCGCTGCATTGATGATGATGATATTTTTCTTTCTACATAGTTGCATATGTTGTTGAATAATGTTATGATGTTATGGGGTGAATTTAATGTGTTAATTAAGAAATGCAATTATCAAAGCAAAGAATCATATAACCCTAAGAAAAATTAACATGGTATTAGAGTTGTGCTGAAGAAAATTCATTGAATATCACCCCTATGATGACATTGTTGATGGAAGCGAGAGAGGATGGAAGAGACCTAAAAGAATTCTAGGGTTCAAAGGAAACCCTAGGAAATTTGTGTATTAGGGTTTGATGGATATTATGAGGTTAGGGTTTGAGAGAAACCTTGGTTTATGGAAAATATGTGAGATACAAAATCTAGAAACCTTATCATGGTTAATGTGATAGATTTGATGAAGCCCTAGATGAGATATTTTCTATTAGGTCTAGTTGATGATGAAGTTTATGAATATATATTGAAGGCAAAAAGTGGACTATGAACAATGATGGGAGATGATCACCTCTTATTAAAGATAAGTATTTCCTGATTTATGATGCTCCTTTATGTCTTTACTTTTGTTTAGACTTATTAATCTGATTATTGTTTTGAATATTACCTATACTTCTTGCATGTATATTTGGGTATTTGGGTGCTCCTAACCTCTTGATGTGTTGTGATAAGCGGATTCTACTTGAGGATCATGGATACTACATGAAGAGAGGAGTTAGTAAAGGTAACAAAGAGCTACAAGTTACCTATGCAAAATAAGAAGGTGCATATGTATTTGAATACTACAAGGTATGCATAGTATATAGTTTCAATGTTATATTTCATCTACAATATTAATGGCAAGGTAAGCCCTAAGGTTTGATGAGAATTTACCCTTTACAAATAGCTAATGGAAAAGTATCTTACATTCTAGTCATAGGAAGGCTGCATTGATTTTTGATATATTGGTATACTTGATATTTGGCACACATCTCTCATTGCATACATGATGGATTTCATATAGAAGGCTAGTTCATTGATTCTTATATAAGGTAACTTGATTCAATTATTAATTAGTGTGATGATGATAGAAGTGTAACAATGAGATTGATATTCACGATCTTCTTGTTGACCTTGGTTAAGTTTGTTGAAGAAAGTGTAACTAGGTTCGGTCTTCATAATGACATGATATTTGTATTAGATGTAATAAAAGAGAATAAATTATCTTTGTAATCTTGATGCATGGGTTTCATGAGCAAGAGGTGTCATTAAGTGAAGGACTTCTTGATGTATTTAGAATTTATTTCTATGTCAAATAATCATGTCATGAGTCCATGTAAATGTGTACAAGTCTTCAACTAGTGTAGCAGCCCTCCAAGACCAACATCGATGCCTCAAATCAAGCCCTCTGAAGTCTGCAAGTGAAGCAATAAGGAGATGATCACGTTGGCTACAAAGAAATGAATTAAAATGTATAAATACATGTCATGTTGGCTTGAAATAATGGACACATCAGTTCATGAATTAAAATCAGCTTACATATATGGATGACCACTATAAATACCCATGAAGGGTAGTTGAAAAGGACACAGAAAATTTTAGATGTCTAATGAGCCACAGTCAAAGTCATGGCCGTAGTGAAGAGGAGCCGCAGTAAGAGATCTTCACAATTCCTCTCTGAGATTTCATATGAGCATTGGGGTGTAGGTATACACAATGAAGGAGCAACAGACCTCGCATAGGGCATCTGCAATCAAGATGATAATCTCGCATTCCTCTCTCTGAAAATTCACATGAAGGAGCAAGTCTGAAATTAGGGCTTGACTGCACCTCAATTGGGTATTAGGTGCAGTCATGGCCAAAACCTTGAATACATCAATGAGGATGCAAATGAAGGTACATACCTCGGATAAATAAGGCAAAAAAGATCTCGAACAGAGCATATAGGATTCAAAGAAGGTTTGGGCTAGATATACTCTTGGCATAGACCTAATCCACATGATAACAATCTTGGTAGCACAGTGAAACACATAGATTGTTACATATGACAAGGAGCAGTCGAGGCAGATAGATCTTGGTTGTATCCTTGTAGCAATGAACAACAGTAACTCACATCTACTCCCTCGACAAGAATGTCATTATGAAAGAAGTCTTAGCATACCTGTGATATGCAGTCTTAATGTTTGGATCTACATCACATTTGATCTCAAAATGATACAATTGTAATAAATAATAATGATCATCATAAGGATCAGTCTTTGCAATGTGTCAAGGATCATGATTTCACTGTGATCTCAGTCTTCATGGAAGAGCAGTCAAGGTGTAGCATTAATACTCTCAATAACCTTACAACAGTAATGAAGTTCTTGAAAATACAATAATGATGATCTCAGTAAGGATCTGAGAGCTCAAGATGCAATCTCAGTAATGCAGTAGTGGTGGAGACGATGATCTCATGAGTGTTCGAGAAAGAGGATTGAAGTCTTGTTCTTAGAGAGGTATATAGTGTCAAGGGTTATGGTCTTGGTATTTGTCAATGGAATCTCTATAAGAAGGATTTTGCATGGGTTTTCCTCTGCAAGAGGGAGAGGTTTTGGCCTTGGCAGAAACCCAAATAATTGTGTTCTTGTCTCTTTTGTTTTGATAGAAATTTGATGAAAGTATCACACATTCTAATAATGAATGGAACATTAAGCTAAGATAAATAGTATAAATGCTTCACAAATTGTTATCATGTTAAAGAAGAATCACCTTAATATGAAAACCCTAGATTCTTCAACAAAGTTTTAATAAGCTTAGTAATTATGGCATGGCATATGGTGAAATTGAATTCCCTAACTTGGTTGATTGAGTCATGTGATGTTGTGATCATGATTCTTGAAGTATGCTCCTATTAGTTATTAGACACTAACCCTTCATGAAAGATATATGTCATGATGTAATGATAAAGTAACTAATGCTAACATATGACCATGATAATTATGTGATATAGTCTAAATTTATGATCCAACAGAGATATTGATGCATGACAATATTATAGACATGTTGATGACTTGAATGAAGATGACTGAAATGGCTTCCCATTCAGAGGGAGAATATCTTAATAATATCCCTACTCCTATTATCATTTCCATTAAATGTATAGAAGATTATTTACTATTGAAATATAATTTATGGGCATGAATAGAAAAATATTTGATATTTTTGGTCTCCAACAAAATTATGATCTGAGAAGAAAGAGTTTTCCCTTACTCTAAGCCTCAGTCACACGAAAGCAAGCCTAAGAGTGCGATTGTAGCCTCCCAACCATAAGGAGGAAGTTCTATGAGTGTGATTATGAATGTAGGTCACAAAAGTGAAGCTTTGTGCATAAAAGAAGAAGTTCATCTGAAGGATGTTAGTCCTACAGACATGGAGCAAACAAAAAGTTATATGACCAGGGAAGTTTGAATATTTGACTTACTATAATGTGAATATGTTGACTAAAACTACATTTGCAGGTGACCAGGATATGCATATCAATATGTCATATGATTTAACCATTGAGGCTTGTGTATGACAATATTTGACAACTGTTGCAAAGGTTTGATTAGATTTGGCTGATTGATATAAATAAGAAGTGTTTGGAGTTTTGACATGATGCTTGATAATGATTTAGAACTTTGACTTGATGATTTAGATATGTTTTGGGCTATAGATATCACTGTTTGGGATTTGACCTAATGACTAATGATTTGATTTCACGATGGATGGTTTGCCTTATTAACAATGCTATATGGGCATAGTGACTTATATTGGTATTCTATGTTGACATCAATAGCTTTGACATAATGGTTGAAATATTGTCAGTTATGATTCAGTATGAAGTAATCTGACAATAAATGGATGGAACCTGCATGACTTATTCTTGGTGTATGTATTTACATTTAGTGACTTATATTATGATCATGAGGATGATTTGATGAAGTTTGGATTGGTATTGCTTAGTAGATGACAACTTCTTGGCATGATAAAGTCATAATTTGATATTTGGATGTCAACTTTACTTGTCATTTGGTCCAAAGAATTTGTTATAGTGATATTGATGTGATACTAGCTTTGATTTGGCATCTAAACTTTGATAAGTTGACTTAATTGATTTGATTACACAATATTTACTTACGTAAAGCTGAGCATATTGGTTTGGTAAAGTGTTATGTTTGCAGAAAGCATTGTATGAAGCAAGCTCCCCGAGTCAAGTATGTTTGCATTGACATTTACTTGGGGAAGCTAAGAAGATGTGTCGATCTAAACCTCTACTTCAAAAGGGGTCCAAGGTATGTCTTTGATTTTGGTTTTTATATATATTGATGATATACTCTTGACATGTAATGAGCCTCTAATGATCAATGTAAGAGGGAGATGGACTTTAAAGTTCGAAATGAAGAATAATGACATGATGTATATCATCCTGAAGTTTGAAAAAGAAAATGGATTTCAAATCTACTGAATTGTTTTTGGAAAATGGAAATGAAAATCCTTGGACACTCCTATTGAATTTCAAGAAGTTGTGAAGAGATATTGTTGAACCGAAATTTCCAACCGATATTTGATTGAAGCATTGATGATTCCAACACCTTCTCATATATATATATATATTATATATAATATATATATATATATATATATATATATTATATATATATATATATATATATATATATATATATATATATATATATATATATATATATTGTGCATAACCTGAGTGAAAGAATGATTGACACACTTCATACACATTGAGTTGTCGTCAAGCACCCTTCGAGATATTTGCATGGGATGATCTATCTTTGAAATTGTTCCTATGATATGTAACTGCATGAATGTACTAATGATGTTTGGATCGTTATTGTTGAGCACATTTGGGTGTTTCCTTAGTATGAGATCTTCCATGGTGTTTTCAATGAAAATTTTGTAGCTTTAAGCATGGTCGAGGTTGAGTACGATGGTTGCTAGCATGAATAGCTATGAGGCAAGATGAAGAAGATTTTTGGAGAGATCTTTGAGAAAGTTTTGGACATGACATGGATACATTATGATGACAAAGAGTTGGAACTGATTGGCAGAGAATCCTGTATATAGTTGGGAATGAGATACCTTCATTGAAGACAATGTTGATGTACGAAACAAGCTTAGGCTTGTAGTTGACACCTCCTTGAGAGGGTGGATGACTATTGTGCATAACCTAAGTGAAAGCATGATTGACCAACTTCAAACACATTGAGTTGTCGTCAAGCACCCTTCGAGATATTTCCATGGGATGATCTATCTTTGAAATTATTCCTATGATATGTAACTGCATGAATGTACTGATGATGTTTGGATCGTTATTGATGAGCACATTTGGGTGTTGCCTTAAAATGAGATCTTCCATGACGTTTTTAATGAGAAGTTTGTAGCTTTAAGCATGGTCGAGGTTGAGTGCGATTGTTGCTAGCATGACTAGCTATGAGGCAGGATGAAGAAGCTTTTTGGAGATATGTTTGAGTAGGTTCTAGACATGGCATGGATATATTATGATGACAAAGAGTTGGAACCGATTGGCAGAGAATCCTGTATATAGTTGGAAATGAGATACCTTCATTGAAGACAATGTTGTTGTACGAAACAAGCTTAGGCTTGTAGTTAACACCTCCTTGGGAGGGAGGATGACTATGGTATCCTTTTTGTGATATGTATATTTTGTTCTAATATGATATTTGGTTTTATGTCATGTATGAACAGGAGACAACTGCTATTGGGACATGATATGAGCATGATGATATGTTGTTGATCTATAGAGAGCATTGTTGATTGAGGACACTAAGCCAACTCTCTCCCCCCCTGGTTGAGCTCCCAGGGTGTGGAATTGAGATAGAGGGGCTCCTAGGGTTGAGGAATTTCTGAACAATAGGGTATCACTCCTATCTATTACCCATGGGGTTGGAGATATTTCTCCCCTATCTTGGTCTTTGCAGAGTATACCCCAATTGGCATCATACCCACAAATCAAGCTTGTTGGAATTGTCCCTCATTTGACCAACGGGTTGAGGAGGCTTAGGGGCATGTGATCCTTACCTTTTGGTAAGTTAGATATCTTACCCAAGCTCAAATTATGATGCAAGTGTTCCACCACATGACTCTTGAGGGTCGTTGTTGGAAGATTGATAGGAAATATCATGGGTTGAGATATGCCCCCCTCGTATCACTTATTGCTCGATATGGGATGGTAGATGTTTAAGCGCGCCCGCCCCCCCCCCCGAATGATATTTCAGATTGAGATGTGCTCCTCAATGTGATTTTAAGATGTGCTCTCTGATCTTAATGTGGGTCGTAGACTTGGCTCCCCACTGGCAGAGATTCCAAGTGGTAACAATGGCTTCCTGATGAATAAAGGGCGGTAGCTTAGGCTCCCCTCCGATGTTCAATTCTTCTTCTTTTAGATTTGAGAATGTTCAACATATGAGCAGGGAAAATCAAGAGATGAATTGAGATGAACTAGTGACGATATTGGATATGGTATGATGACAGGATGACATGTTGATTGATGGTCATATATTGACAGGTGGAATTCTCCCTAGTTGAGAGTGAGTGTTAAAATAGGCAATTGTAATAGCCTCTGTGAACATTTCATGTAATAAAAGTTAATAAAGACAAAATAATAACCACAGTTGATGGGACACTTATTCCAAGCTGAATGTTGGCCAAGACATCCTTGTGTGGGTATTTATTTGGTTATTAATGGCTAAGGAAATTGGCAAAGAAAATGGCTAAGGATCGAAAAGGCAAAATGGCATTTTTGGCACATTCATTTATGAAAATAATGGAAATTAGGAGAAAAAGGAGGTGAAAAGTCACAAGTTGCACGTGAGGAGGAAAATGAAGGAAAATAATGGAAAATGAAGAAAATAAAGGCCTTATTCATGAAAGGGCTTCTGAGGATCAGTGCACAGACTTTTGTCAGTTCAGTTTTGGAGCTCTCTCATTATTCTCTCTCTCTCATACTCTTGGATACTTAGAGTTTTCTTGGAGCACTCTTGGAGGGTGTGGCATACTTAGATTTTTGGAGCAAGAAGGCAAAGGAAGAGTAGGAAAGCACAAGAGGACATCGGTATCAGCAGCTATAATAGATATTGCTTGTAGGTACCGAGTTGCGTGTATGTTTTCCTCACTAGTTTTTGCATGCATGGCATATGCATGTGGATTATTGGTCATGATCTGTCACTAGCATGGAGGATTGCCTTGATTGACAGTGGATTGCCTAGCCTTGCCATTTCCTAGATAGCCATGGAAATTGGGGTTATTTCCTTGTTTTGTTTTGGTTGGTTCTCATGTTTCCTTTAGCTTGGGTTGAATTATTAGTTCCTCGAAGCCTTGGTTGGAAAAACGCTCTAGAAGCCCTATAATGGCTTGGGTTGAGTTACTAGTCCTTGAAGCCTTGGTTGGAAAAACGCTCTGGAAGCCCTTGGTGGGTTGAGTTACTAGTCCTGGAAGCCCTGGTTGGACAAACGCTTTGGAAGTCTGGTGACAGCTATGGGTTGAGTTACTAGTCCTGGAAGCCTTGGTTGGAACAAACACTCTGGAAGCCCTAGAAGGCTTGGATAGAGACCAATCTGATGATAGTTTTGTGATGTCTGACCGTGAGGTGGAATCACTGTTTGATGGGTTGAGGTGGATGGCCTATGGAATCCCTAGATGGTTTTAGATTGATGTGTTCTATGAGATTCCACACTCATGCTTGGAATATGGCATGAGGATGAATGGCTAACGAGAGATTTGACTCAACCATTCTATGGGCGGGTGGAACGTGGTAGTCCCATCCTGGGTTTGGATTTTGCATCATCAATATGAAGTTATTTTTCCTTGTATTTCTATGAGTATTATATTGGTTTCTATGTGGATCATATGGTTGTGATTTCACTAATATTTCTGTTGTTATTATGTTGGTTATGTATGTGTTTTATGACAGTAGCTATGTATGGCTCTCATCATGTTTTTACTTGTAAATGAATGAACAATGTATCTATGACCCAATGGATGAAATGACAACTAATGTGTTGAGGCATCAATGTCTCTTAGCAATTCTCAAGTATGAGACCCTTATGCTCAGATCTAGTATTTACACCTGTAGATTACATATTCGTGATATGTTTGACGAAATGCTTGTCATGGCTAGTAGGGGTCTAGTTCAAGTATTTGTATTTGTATTGTCATTTCCTTCTGGAGGTGTCATTCAATTCTGGGCAGTGACATGGGCTCTGGGCCTGAAAAAGTGTCTCAAATCCAGGGTATGTTGGCACAACACTGAGAAAAATAGTCCCTATGTTAAGGCTTGAAATTTCACCTCAGGCTGAAAAACATAAACCTCAAGGCAACATCAAACCATTTAGCCTTGTAGCTAGCCCTACGGGGCAGGAGAAGGCTCTCTCCGGTCTATCTTGTAAAATCGCCAATAGATGAGGTGACCAATAAGGTAACACTGATATTAGGCTAGTAAACTGATTAGAAAGATTGATTTTGGAGTTTTTTGGTTTTTGGTGGCAAATTGAGGGGATGGCAATTTTGGGTGCGGGGATTGGACACAGTTTCTACAGGGGGTTCTTTGGGGCGAGGTAGGAGACACTATTGATGCCTTTAACTGAAGTGGATGGTCAGGAATGATAGGTGAGGAGCTAAGGAGAGCAAACAATAACTTTGAATTCTCAGTAGAAAACATTGAAATTAAACAAACTTAAAAGCAGAGCATGGCAAGCATGAATTCTTACTTTAACACTTCATTTGTTTAATGTGCAGAAGTAAAGAAAGGAAATGAATCACATAACAAAGCTTACAAGAACATTAAGAAACACACCATCAACACATGAGTCCACAAGAATCCCAAAGAGGACTGCAAAACCCTGGTCTTCCTTAGCCAAAAATTGCAGAGATACAGTGAAATAATACAATGATAGCTTCTCCCTCAAGAGTCCAACCATGAAAATGAGTATGAAAGTACATAATATAGATGATCTAACCTCTTTCCCCACCTCTAGGAGTCGAGCTCACTATCCTAGGAGCAGTTTGAACTAATTCCAAACTAAGCACTAGATAATAGGCAGTCAAAACAACTTGCCTCTAAAACTTAGGAAACCTATCCATGCATTAAATATTTACCATTTACATCAAGGAAACTTCTAGAAGAGATAAACAAGAGTAAAAGTATCCAAAAAGTGTCACAATTACATCCATTAAGATCACCATTAACCTCAGAAAGTCGAAAAAGGTCAAAACTGGAATTTCTGGGCTGAACTGGTCAAATCTGGCAACATTTCCTCAAAAGGTCGCGCACCTTTTCTCAAAATGTCTCACACTTTTTCAGCTCTGTTTGGAGGCCTTCCCATTATCAGAATTGGGTGCCGGATAGCTCGTTGGAAAGGTATACGAGTCTACTTGCCAAACCAACTGGAACTTTTGAATTTGGAGGTCATTTGCCCTATCAAAAATTAATTCTCCCAAAACTGGTTTATGCAACTCAAAAAAGGGCAGAAAGTCAAATTTTGCATGCATTTTGACCCTTTGGAGGCCCAGAACTCGATGAAATTTCTTACTAATGGATGAGCGAGTGTAAATTTTCATGCCAAATCCAAAAATGCTGAGTTTTTTCTGAACGGAGCTACGATGACAAAAGGTCTCGCCGGGGGCAAGACCCTTTGAGAAGCCAAAACCTGTAAATTTCCCAAAAATTCCAAAATTACCCAAAATTCTCAGAAATTTTTGGGATTTGTGCTGTTGATGATGCTAGTGAGTGCCATGAGTTTTGAGGGATGCCTCTGCCAAGACACGGAGTGGATTAGTCCTTTTCTTCCGCCTAAGAGCCTCGGACCACCTTCCTTGGAACATTTTCATTCTAACCTTGCATACCTGCATCCTTGCCCAATAGTGAGTCTTCATGTTTCTCAGAAGCTTTTTATTTTGATTGGCCTTAGCTAAGATCTTTTTCAAATGAGCATTATCCCAAACAAGCATAGATTCTCGATCTATGGGTCTCAAGTCACCGGGTCTCTTGCGAGCCAATTCCCTGTCTTCACGAATCTTTTGTAGCACATATAATTTGTGCTCATCCTCCAGTTGTTTGTTTCGCTGCTCTGAATAATTAATAATCCACTTCGCCATCAATAATTTCGTTTGCAGTGACTGAATCTCGGTGCTTTGCTCTCGGATGATATCCTTGAGCTCTAGGCTAGGGGAACTGGTGTCAAGATCAATAACCGGATCGCCTGACAATCTCTCTTCGATCATGGGCTGCTTGCCCCTCTCTAGTACCTGCGCTGGTGAAGAAAGTGAGGCCCCTTCCACCTGATGTGGAGATAACACTCGCTGTGATGACGATGAAGGCGAGACCCCTTCCACCTGCTGTGGAGATAGTACTCGCCTGGCTGCTACAAATACGGCCCTTGGGCCTCTCTGATAAGTGACCAAAGGAGTGGAACTAATATGTCGGGTGACGGGAGCATCAAGCTGCTGAGATGGTCCTCCCACCTCATGAATGACCTCCTGATGTGGCTGATGTGGCGCTGTGAAAAACTCACAGGAGATGAACTCCTCCCATGAAATGCCCTGCTGAGTCAACTGATATGAGACTATAAGCTGAATCAAACCATAATGGTATAGGCTCCTGTCCTGCTGAGCTGGGGTCTTCTTCTGCAACTTGGACACCATCCTCTGAATGTTCTGAAATAAGAAAATCAGGATGTTCATCATCCTCACTCGGGTGAAATGCATCAAAAGGCAAATATGATAGGAGTACACCTGCGTAAATCTGCCCTCACAAGTAAAATAACGCATAATAAGCCTCATGATGGGAGCATACTCACTCCGGAGAAATCTAAATGGAAAAACACCTGTCAAAAATTCTACAGATGCTGGCCGGACATATGGCTCAAAATGAACAAAATCTAGCAATCTGCCCTTAGGCCCCACTTCACCCACATTTGGTATCCCTGTAACCTGTGAGATCACCTCAGGAGTCAATGTGAAGTTCACCGCTGCCAGAGTGACATGTCCATCGCGGAGGTGGAAGACAAACAAGCGGGCCAACTCTCTATGATGCTGAATCTGAGAAATTCTCACACAAAAATCATAACAAGACATATAAACTCACTGCCATGGGGCAAGCCTGTAATTCTGCCAGAGAGTTGGGCTCCTCTCGCCTATGATGTCCACCCTTATGAGGCCTCCTCTCCTTTGTAGATGATGAATGGTCATCACTTTGCTCATAAGGCTCGGCTTCTGACATGGTTTTTGGAGCAAAGTGGACAAAATGAAAGACAAATGGAACTGTTGTTTCTGCCTGCAAAAATGCTGAGCTTTATGCTGTTTCAAGGGGAAAAACATCAGGGGAATGTTAGGGGAGGGAGTTTATTAATAAGGAATGGGAAAAATATGTAAATAATCAGGGAACTTCAAGGGAGATTTAGCAAATGATCATGCTTATAGGGAGACATATTTATAAATAGGAAATCATTTGCAAAAATTATTGCATATGAAAAACATGCATGGAAATGAACATGGGAACATATGTACATTTCAATAGGGAAATAGGGAAATCATGCATAAAACATGCTGACATATTTACCAACATTTTTGTTATTTACACATGCATATGGTAGAGGGGAATTAGGGTTTTCATTCTTGTGTTTTAGGGATGGGAAGGGGATTTTTATTTCATTTATAAAATGATGATGGGGAAAGAAATGTACATATGAGTATAGGTAAAAGGGAAGGGAAGGAAACCAATTAAAGGAAAAAAGAGCTTGAAACACCATAAACCCTAGCACAGTTTGCTCATTAACATTGCAGCTATATAAGTCTATTCATTTGCAAGATTTGAGGTTAAAATCATAGCATGAGAGCTTACATCCATCACCAACCACAAAAATGATGTGTAAAGAGCCTACCTCGAACAAATTCGATGACTTGAAGGAAGATTGGGCAATTGTTTTGAAGTCTGCCGCAAGATAGATCAAAGGGTCTCGCAGGCCGCTCAAAAGGTCTCGCACCGCCCAGAAGGTCGCGCCAGTTATATTTTTGCACTGTGGAGGGGCACTCAAAAGGTCTCGCACTGCCCAGAAGGTCACGCAGGCCTCTCAAAAGGTCTCGCACTGCTCTGCTGCCCGAAATCGCTGCAATTCTGCTCCTTTCGCCTATCACTCTCTCAAACTCTCTCTTGCAAGCTTTCAAATGCACAATGAGAGTGAAAGGAGGGCACATATTCTTTTATAAACTTCATTTGAAAAAATTTCATCCATAAACCCACTTTATAAGGTTTCTTTTGACACTTTTTTTAAAAATACTGATTTTGGTTTCCTTTATCCTGAATTTGACTTTTTGAGTGCTCTGACTTGATTCTTTTTGCAGGTAGATCATCTGAAGGACCTTGGCAAGGGGACCAGGGTTGCAGTTTGTCTTTTTGAAAACTTAGAAATTTCATCATTTATTTACAAAACTGAGAAAATGACCTTGGGCTTTAAAAACAGAGTTTTTAAATCCAAGGTAAAAATTGTCTGTACAAGATAAAAATATCGAAGAAACATGTTAACTAACCTCCCTCTGGCTTGCTGAGTACTCATGGATTTTCAGAGACCTGACCTTGCAGAGACAAATGACCAAAACCCTAGACCTAGGAATTTGACAATAAGACACGTTAAGACAAGATTGAAAAACTATAATAACTGATATGACCTGATCCAGCAAAGCCAAGAGGGGCACAAAGACCAGCTCCTCCATCAGGTTTATGGCATGCCTAACGGGATGCAAAATTTGACACTGATGAGACACCTACTAATGCAAATGCAAAGAGCGTTTTTGATCACTGATGGAGGGCTTTCAAGACCGACACTAACAGGGAATATGTTTAAATGTCATTTCATGAGTGGTCACGACCTCAGTAAGCATATAATGGTAAAAAGGATAGTATTCTACGTTTTTCCACACATTGCGCTTCCAAACATGGTGTTGTGCATTCATCATTATGATTTGAAGCTGAGATTTTCGCCATCAACTCCACTTCAGGCCACTTTAGAAGGTTATTTTCAATTCTGCCTTCATCCAGCATTTCTAAGTTCTTTTTCATTCTCATCAGAAGCTTGTAGTGTGATCATGTTGGGTTGTTGCACAAAGGAAATAGGGGCACTATAATTCCACTCAACGATGCATTCCTCCCCAACTGGTGGTAAATTCACCTTCACAGGTGAAAATCCAAGGTTATTCTTGTTCCTTCATCTTGGATTAATCTCTATATTGCATGTATGATATAGACAAAACCGTAGAAAACTGCCAAGATATATAATTTTATCCTTTTGTGCTTCTGTTGTCGTTGCCTTTTCTCCTTGTTGTGATGCCACATACTGTCCCATATTTTTCCTTTGCCTCTACCAAGTCTACAATTTCTCTATGTGTCCTCCTCATGCAATGTATTACATGGCCTTCAAACTAAATTAAAGTTTCTTTCCTTAAGTGTTTATGCTTAAAAGTGTTTAAAAACCCAAATACCTTGAGCGTTGCGACTGTCCCTTTAAGTTCTCTATCAACAGTTAAAATTCGCAAGTTGTTCAATTTTTTTCCACGATTACTCTATTGTATGGAGTTTATTTTTTCTTATTCATCATTAAAGGTATAATTGGAAATATTCGTCCTTATTATTACTCCTACCCTATTGCACAAAACAAGTTGTCTAAAGCCCTAGACTATTCACTACTGCAAAGACAAAATCATGTGAACTCTAGCAGAAAATAAGCACAAGGGTAAATCTTCATCAAGAGGATACCACTCAACTCTAAAATTTCTTCATTTTTTCCTTTTCTAAAGAAAATAAAAATAAGTTAGCTTTGGTGGAGCTTGGTAAAATGCAACAAGGAGTTACTACACTTTTTATGTAGTCTTTGATGTTGATGAGATAGTAGAATTTTCAAGTTTGGATTGTCATGAATGCAGTTATATGAAAGTCGAAACACTCATATTTATGTCTCCAACATTACAATAAAGTCATCATACACTCTAAATTTTGAAGGCATTGCGAAAGGTGACAAATTTATTGCGAAAGTGGGGATTAGTCAATCATGAGGTATGCAAGCACTATGAAGCCTATGTCATAGGTTCAGCCATCAAAAAGACATTTTAAACACACCCGTTTGACCCATTTTTTTAGAGGAGGGCTGAAACCATACATTTCATGGAGGGCGACTTCATTTTCCTATGAAACTAATAGATTTTCTACCTTTTTTATTGTTTTTTGCATCATTTTCAAAAGAGTTTTCTGACGAAATGGAAACTAATTTTGACATATGGAAAGATGTTTTTTCCAATCATGGTCAAAAGAACAAAAAAAACCTTAATTTTATGCACAGGTGTTACATATTGGAAAATTAAAATGCATCCTTAGAGCCTATGTTTCAGGTTTTTCAATTCCCTGTTTTAGTTATGGTGCTTAGGTGCAGATTGTGAAGAGCTAGAGAAGCATTTTTTCAAACTGATAGAGATGTGTTTTAAGGAAAATATAATATACAAAAAAATCTTATAGTTTTATAAAAAAATTTAGGATTCAAGAGATATGAGCTAGTCTTTGACCCACATTTTTCCATAAACTTGACCTGCTCCCTTTTTACTGCAGAGGAAGCACTACATTTCTAGACAATCATCTTTTTGAGTGAGTTATCTAGTCAAAACATGATGTAATTAGTTTTTTAAGTTTTATTAATTGTAATAAAACATTTAGAAACTCACAATATCGATTTGGTGCTGAGTAATTAGTGTAAATGCTTCGAAAATATTTGGTTTAAACAAGTCCCTAGTGTTTAGTAGTTAGTTCTATTTTCCTTGCAGAAGTTACGAACAACATTCCTAATGAAAAATTTGACCCCTAGAGGTGGGAAATGAATCATTTGAGTATATTTTATGATGTGAATTTAATGGAAAATATTGTTTGTTATATTAGAGAAGAAATACTTTTATGCACTGTATTTGTCTAAAAGCTTTGCCAGTGAATGAATGAAATAGAAGATGATTTGCAAGGATTCTTGTGACAGAATTTTGGTGGTTTTGGATCTTTTGATATTATAAGTTATATTGTGTATTTTCATGCATTAAATGGGTATCTTATTTCTTGTAACAAACAAAATTTTCATTCATAATCCATCTCAATTATGCTCTATTTTAGTTTTACTAAGTTATCAATGCTTTCACCTAAATCAACATTTTAGAATTCATCCATGGTTTGATGCTCTAATGTGTTGTCTCTCACATTTTCTACATTCACCCCCTACAGAAATTTTACCTAATTTCCATCACCAAATCTGCCTACCTTTCCCCTATGGAGAAACCCTCTCTTTTTCCCTCATGCCCAATGGATCTGTCTCTTTTCTCATCAAACCTTGTTGAGATTATTACTAAGCCTAATACCATATTTATTGGGTAACCTAAGTAAGAGGGTATTTTACATGATGGAAAGGTTTGATTATGGCCTAAATTGGTTTGTTGTTACCTCTGGAATTCCTTTATCAACCTAGGGAATTTATGAAGTGCTAACAGATGGTACCCCTAATTTTGATTGGTAGTTTAATGAATTATGCAAGATAGAATAATTTATTTTCTGCAAATAGATGAAGTAGTGTGATGAATTCTATAAGATAACATAGCTTCATTTCTACAAGTAGGTTATCCTTTATCTTTTCATGAAGTGAGTAATTAGGGTTTTACAAGTGGATTCAAAGGCATTTCTAGGACTCAAAGGCATTTCTATTTTGAGACATCAAAGCAATTTCCAATTTTTCCTTTTATCAAGCTTTCATTCCAATTTGGAAGAAGGAAGGGTCTTTGAGAACATTTTGATGTAATTTCATAATTGAGTTGAGGAGCCCTTGGGAGTTGCAACATTCTTGGTTCAATACCGGGGCTCACCACTTTTTGGCACCATTGTCAAGGAGATGTGTAGGTAGATGTGGTTTTTCCTTAAGCATTATTTTTTGTTTTTCATATAGTTTTGAAGAAGTAACATAAAAGAAAAAAGAGAAAATTTTCTATCATGCCTCATAAGAATAAAGATACTCAAGGAAAATTCTTACCAAAAACCGCCACACCCTCAGGCAATCAACCTTCACCCTTCTTCAGTGATTGTGAACTTCCCTCTTTTATTACAAAGGAGTTAGAAGACCCTGTAGGTGAGAAATCTAAATTTTTTGAAGAAACTATTGGGGAAGAAGAAGAACCCACTTCACCTACCCAAACTATGGCTAAAAATAGGGACAATGAGGTTTTCCCTATTAGAGATACCAATGGAGAGGCTAGAATGAAGAATATAAGCCCTACTTCCCTTCCACTCTTCCATGGATTAACCTCTGAGGATCTTTATATATTCATGTTTGAAGTTTCTTTTTTCTATAGGACCTATGACTATGCCTCTTATGACCAGAAGCTAAATTATTCCCCTCTACCCTTAAGCATGCAGCCTTGCAATGGTTTATGGGTCTGCCTGGGGTAGCATCACTACCCATGCTCAAATGAAACAAGAAAAGTTTAATAAAAAGTACAAGGACTATTATAGGCCCAAAGAAACCAAAGAATACATATTTAGAAGGCCTCTTGGACTTGATGAATCCCCAGAAGACTATGAGAAGAGATTTCAACTCATTTATAAGAGGGCCAACTGCACCCTTTGATCTTGAATCACTCAAACTATTTATTGTCTAAGGGATTAGAGAGGACATGTTGGATACCCTCAAAATGCTATCTAGGGGAGATATCTATCAGTTATCATATGATGACATTAAAATTGTGTTCAAGAATAACTCAAGGACTACTAGAAAGAAGGGTAGGGCTAGTCAAGGCTTGGTTAGTTCCTCTCCTTCCATGACTTCCATTAAGAATGAGATAGGAAACATGTTGGAGGATTTCAAGAGTGAAATGTTGCATACTTTTGTACTAAAATGGATACCATGTAAATCAAAAGAAAACAAGAGTAATCAGAAAGGGAACTAGGTGTTTTCTGCCCAAGATGCACCAAAAGACATCCTAAGAGCGAGTGCCCCTTAAATGTCATAGAGGTTTTTCTATGCTATGAAGAACATCATGCAACAAATAAGTGCCCTTATTTTCCAAGGCTAAAATTTGTATATCAACGAGAAGAAATGGGGTTAGAATAACTTTGTTTCATCAATCAAAGAATACCTTAAGCACCTAGGCCATATCAACAAGGCATGCATCGTGCACACTACTCTTATTATAATCCAAATCGGACTACACCCTTACAACCTTGGTACTCTTCCACTTACCCATCTTGGTCCACACACCCTTCTTGGCTTTGTACTCCTCCATATCCTCCTTAACCTTTTAGCCATCATTTTCAACCATAGCCACCCCAATCTTCTTAATGGGGAAACCCATCACAAGGGTGTAGTCCTCAAGTTAACCAAACTTATGCTTTACTAACTCCACCCACCTTAGCAACAACTCACTCATCCTACTCCACCTAAAAAATCTAAAATTCCTACTCATTCAAATCTAAACCCAAACAATAATCAAGCCTAACACATCTACATTAGAGAGACATCTTACCCTACTTATGCTGTGGAAATCCAAGATATCAACCTTCGGTCTAGGAGAGTGCTTCTAGATAACCACCCACCTTCTCCACCTAAAGAGCTTGAAGAAGAGGAGGAAGACAATATTCCTCAAGTCAGTATACCTCCTTTTCATGAGAGGTTGATCCACCCTAGCTAGCACACCCCAGAAGAGGTTGAACTTTGAGGAGAATTGAAGAATTTGGGTGTTAAAATACTCCTTCTCCAGGCTATTAAATATGTTCCAATATATAATAAGCATATCAAGGAGAAATGTTTCAAACATCCCGAGAGAATAAAAAGAGATATCCCCACCATAAATTTTGTTGGGAAATTGTCTGATTTGATGCTTGGGAGGGTGATCTTCTTGAAATATCTAGACCTTGGAATCCCAATAGCAGATGTGCACATTGATGACATTATAGTCTGTTATGAAACCAGCTCACAAAAGGTAGAAAAGATAGATGAACGCCTTATAAATAAGCCTCTTCAAGGGGGAACCTCCTTTACATTACACAAATGAACAATTCTTGGATGATACAAATGAAATGACCTCCTTTCTATATATAGGAGTCTAAGGGGTCATAATATATCAGGCCAACATAACAATATAATGTAAGGCCACAATAAAAATAGTGGGAATTTTATGGGGCACAACAATAACAAATATGGGCATACAGGTACATCATATATAAGGGGGTTGTACTAATAACAATAAGCGGTTACACTAGTAGTATAGGGGCCTAACATGCCCCTCTCCTTCAAAAAGTGTTGTCCTCAATTCTTGAGTAGTTCTTGATGCTTTTGTATAAAATTATTTTCCTCCCATGTGGAATCTTCAGTGGGTAAGTTGTTCCACTTGATGAGATACTCTGAAATTGATTGATTTCATAGTTGTCAGGTTCCTGTTTCTATGACTACTCCAGGTTCCAATATGATTTTCCCTTCCTCTTCAATTTCTGGTAATATTGTTTGAATTGGGATATTTTGAAACTTTTGAATAAGTGCCCATACTTCTTCCTCCTTCTTCCATTCATCCATTGCTTCATTTATCCAATCTAGTTGAATAATAGAAATAGCACAAAACAATGCTTCCACATCCTCATCCTTCCTTGAGAGTGCATTTGCAACAAAATTTTGCTTCCATTTTCTATAGATGATGTCAAAGTCATAACCCAATATATTTGTGACACATTTTTTTGTTCTTCTAAAGATAATATTTGTTCTAAAAATTATTAAGACTATCATGATCCATTTTTACCTTGAAGTGTCTTCCCATTCAGTAAGGCAGCCATTTTTTAAGTGCATGTAGTATTGCCAACATTTCCTTCTCATAAATAACTTGCTGGGATGTAGCAGTAAAAATACCTAAACACCTACATCAAAAAAAATTTCACTATGATGTTGATCTACCTGTTGTTTCATTCGATTTTGCAACAAAGTGGCGTTATCCTTTAAAAGTTGAAGAACTTGTTGTTGATGCTCGATGTGATCTTTCACTACTTGAACCTCTTTCTTATTCATATGTCCTTCTATCTTTAGAGTTTAAAGAGTGGTAATTTCTTCCAATCCTTTACAAGATATGGTCGGATTCATTTCTTGATGCTCGATGTGATCTTTCACTTCTCGAATATTTTTCTTCTTGATATGTCCTTCTATCTTGATAGTTTGAGGAGTGGTAATTCTGACCAATGAATTACAAGATATGATTGGATTCTTTTCTTCTTTCTCGATGTGATATTTCACTTCTTGCACCTTTTTATTCTTGATATGTCCTTCTATCTTGAGAGTTTGAGGAGTGGTAATTCCTTGCCAATGCTTTAGAAGATATGGTCTGATTCATTTCATCTTTCTCTGGGGTGAGGTCTTGGCATATATCCTCTTATTTTGATGTTTCTTGATCCTTTTTCTTCCTCCTCTTCATATTCTATGTAAAATAATTTCTTCTCAGCACACTTATGACCTTTAGTGCATTTGCTATCACAATTGTAACAAAGCCCGTTTTCTCTTTTTTCTTCCAATTGTTGTGGTGTAACCCTTGTAGGTTGTGAAGGCTAGGAGAAACAACACTTCCATCTTTATAGTTGTGAGGGGTAGACTTCCTTGTTGCCATAATTTTACTTTCCACTATGTCACAAAGCCCTTTTACTCTTTCCAATTGTTGTGGTGTTGCTCTTTACAAGAACAAAAGCCCTTTAAACGATTAAAATTGATCTGGTTCTAAATATGAATATGCAATACATACCTTTTGTAACAGTGGTACACCATGTAGATCAAAATATTGCTCCATCTGAAGTATCCAATTTATCGAATCCTTGCCATCAAACTTCCTCATCTTGCTTTTTCTTGATTTTAGGAGCTCGATATTAAAATGGCTATAACTCTATAATTTCAGATCTTTAAGTTTTAAAATTGCAAAGTACAGTAGCACTCTGCGTCTTCTTTCCAATGCCACCAATCTGATCCAAATTGCATTCTCCAAGGAAGAGTTATGCCAAATCTCCCACAATGACCTGATTATAGACAAATTCATTAGAGCTAACTTGTACGACATGCCACGTGTCACTGTTTCAACCTTTGTCTCTTAAAAATATATACAAGAAACTACAATCCGTCCTCTTTCTATACCTTCTTATGTAATTTCATTCTGATTCTCAGACAAAAAGTTCTGACAATTTTCCCCAGGTCACCTATTTGGAATGTAATTCAGGAGTTTGCAAAAAGACCGACTTCATCAGATCATATCTCCGCAAATATAGTGCGAAAAGCTCTGAAATTCGAACTTGAGGTTCAGTGCTATTTCTTCTCAAATGGGTTTTTTTAGCTTGTAAAATGTCGCAGAAAAAAAGTTATAGCGAAAATGCCACAATTTGGAGTAGCGAAACCCTAGAATCCAATGCTTTGATACCAAATGTTATGAAACCAGCTCACAAAAAGTTATAAAATATATATGAACGCCTTAGAAATAAGCCTCTTCGAGGGGGCAACCTCCTTTACATTACACAAATAAACAATTCTTGGATGATACAAATGAAAGGACCTCCTTTCTATATATCGGAGTCTAAAGGGTCACAATATAATCAAAGCCGACATAACAATAATAATGTAAGGGCACAATAATAACAATAGTGGGCTTCTATGGGGCACAATAGTAACAATATGAGCACTACATGGGTACATCAATATAATAAGGGAGTTGTACTAATAACAATAAGAGGTTACACTAGTAGTATAGGGGCCTAACATAGTCCCTAACACCCTTATTGATCTTGGGGCTGCCATCAATGTGATGGATAAGTAAACAGTGCTAAAGCTAAACCTCAAAGGAGATTTGAGAAAGACCACCACATTGTTGCAGCTTGCAAAAAGATCCATAATAGCTCCTAAGGTAGTTGTTGAAGATGTTGTGGTCTCCATTGAATCTTGGGGTATCCTAATGATTTCCTTGTTCTCTAGTGAAAAACGAAGTTCAATGGCTATCCTCTCATCTTGGGAATTCCAAGGTTAGCCACTGTTGATTCTTACATTAGTTGCAGGGTTGGGAACATCACTGTTAAGAATAAGCATTTGTCTAAAAAATTGGTATTGTATCCTTGTGCTCAGCCATCCATTGAGCATGACTTACCCTTAGGGATAGAAGAGGAGCAATAATATGAACTATATCACACCACCCCTCACCCAATATGCACAATGGACATCATTATAGGAGGGGGGAACATGATGAAGATGATCTCATTGACCACATCCTTTGGAATCAATCTCCCACTCCTATACACATTGACGAGTTGATGAAACAACCTGAGAGTGATCCTTGGGCTAACTTATGCCCTATCGGCTCAACTCCAAACCATGTCAAGGCTATAAAGTTTAGCCCATCCAAAATATTAAAGATCAAGCCTTCTCTCTTATCCAAACAAGAAGAGAATTTGTGCAAAGCATTGGGGCAACACCGAGATGCTTTTTCTTGGAACTATAAGGAAATGAAAAGTGTGCATCCCTCGGTTGTACCCACCATATTTAAATCAAGGAGG
This sequence comes from Pinus taeda, assembly GCA_000404065.3. Taxonomy (NCBI): domain Eukaryota; kingdom Viridiplantae; phylum Streptophyta; class Pinopsida; order Pinales; family Pinaceae; genus Pinus; species Pinus taeda. Next base: position 62,142 of record APFE030681720.1, read on the forward strand.
GATAAAAGCTTGTGCACCAACCCCAAAGGAGGATGAACCCAACCGTTATCGGGAATAGTGTCCACTCAAAGCTGCTATTCCCACTAATATTGGTAGCTATCTTAGAAAAAAAAAAGTAAAGACTACTTTCATTTTCCTTTATGAAAATAGATAAGAGTGGAACAAAGGACACCAACCTTAGTCTTGCGCTTGGTTCCTTACTTGATTCCTCTCCTTCCTGATAGATCTTTGTCGTTTCTTCTTCATCTTCCCAGCTTTAAAGAGCACCTGTGGAATCAAAGTAGCATACTACTATCGAAGAAAAGAGATCTATATTCATAAATAACACAAGACCAGATATGTATTAACCATACAAATGCATATACAACCAAACATACAAGAATATGGAGGAAAACTTGAATACTTTATTAATATCAAGAATAGCCAGAGGATTACAACCAATTGTTCTGACCCAGCATCATCCTCCAGCAAGAAATCCCTTCTTCACCTCAAGTAAAGCTTAGATCACCCAACACTATGAAGTTTCACCATAAAACCAACAACACTTCTCTGCAAGATACAAGATTCCAGCCTCTGGATGTCTGTAACGAGGGATCCATATATAGATGATTGTAGGGGGTGAGTCATCTTCTGGGGTCTTGATTAGTGTCCTCTCTCTGATAGTTC